>JAINUV010001294.1:0-46982 GCA_020205505.1 Panax japonicus
AGATAAATAAGATTTATTTTGAATTGAGAATAGATATGATTCTTAAATAAATGAATCATCGATAGAAAAGATAATGCCAAGATCAGCTTGGGATATCATGTGCAGCTACTTTGTAAAAATATATATATATATATATATATATATATATATATATATATATAGTTTGATAAATGTGTTATAAAGATTATGAATTGTATTTAAGTTAAGGTTACTCGACCTTGGGGATAAGTGTGTAAAGTTTAATGTATAAACAATTTATGTTTATATATTCCGCAATTAGTGAAAGAATTAGTGTACCGAATCCACGGTGATTTAGGGCCCGGATTCGGGGCTACTACATGTACTTTGTCCCACAAAAGTCATACCTAGATACTTTCTTCTAATGCGAGAGATGATTATGTAAAAATATTTAAAATACATATAAAAATATCAGTTTCCAAAAACTATCTCCAACAATGTTTTATCATCTTATTGTCAATTAGTACAATTCGAACATTCTTTCAAATTTCCTCAAATTTTAAATTAATATTTGAATATTAATAAAAGGTTCTCAAAAGATTTTAAAAAGTACCTTAAACATGAATGTTATTAGTAGTACATAGAGCAAAAATGAATATTCATGTAGACTTTTGTTGGAATTAGAAAATTTTTATTAAAATAAAGGAACTCGATAAAAAGAAAAGTAGAGGATGAGAAAGGTTTACAAAAAAATTATTTCGCTTAATTCAAGGAATATGCCGAAAATTAGCTATTTTTCAAGTATATAGTGTTCTTTTATTTATTTTAAAGTGTTTTTTTTCATACTAGCGACACTGATATGCAAGTATGAACTTACAATAAAAAAAAATCAAGGATACAAACCTTAACCCTATCGATTCACCTAAAAATACTAGCCTATAGTCTAGGGGCGGATCCAGTCTCTTAGGTCAATCAGATCAAATTTGAAACAAACAAATCCCAAGAAATAAAAAAAATATAGTAAAATAAATTACAATGCTAAATAATATCCAAATATTATTTATAATAACATTTGTCGAGACTTCATTACTAAAATTGTTGTATGATAGTCTCATTTTTATTAGTTACAAAAATCCATAATTAAGCAATTACAAAAAATCGCAAATAATTACAAAAAATCTTAAAGCAATTATTAAATTTGTGAAATTATAAATAAAAAATACAACATTATTGAATTTTCTCTAAAGTTGAACAAGTTGGAAGAATTAAGTCATGCCGCTAGGCGAGAAACAGAGAGACAAATAGTATTGTAGTGACTAAGGTAATATATGGTATGAACTTTGAAGAATTTAATACTATATCCATTCTAAAATTAGATATATATTTTAATTTTTTAAAGTTAATTCGCGAAATCATAAATCTCAAATTAATATAAAATTTATCGTTCAAATTTTGAAAACAACAGAGATAATAATTATTAGTATTTTTATAGTTATTTACAATTATTATATTTGTTGTATTAAAACTAAATAACGTCATATCAATTTTGAATTTTAAGATTTCGTGAATTGACTTTAAAAAATCAAAATGAATCTCTAATTTTGAAACAGAGATAATATTTTCAATCTAAACTTTAAAATTTTTATTAAACACCCTAAAAATTTACTCCCACCACCCCATATAAGACCCCAACTTTTTGAATAAAGATGAATTTTCTATAAATATTATTTTTGAATATTATGGAGTAAAATTGATATAATGTTATTGTTGTGGGCAATATTTATAAATTTTGCAAAGTACGCAAGTTGTTATATAATATTCGATTGGTCGGGGAATATTCGTTTTAACAGGAAATATTCGTACGACGACACAATCATTGATGGACCCCACAACAGAATTATTGTCGAATTGAGAAAACGACAAAAATAGTTTATTAAAAATAATAGCGGAAGTTTTATCATTAATACTGTTGAACTACTCGGTAGTAAAAGTACAGTAATACGCGTGGTTGCATAATAGCACACGATATTGATTATTGATGCTTATGTGATAAGTTACTCAGTTTTGTTTTATTGGTATTATTAATGTAATAAAATAGAAAAGCTTTTTGTATAAAACAAAATACTTTTATAAAGTTATTAGTTTTATTAGGCTAATAGTAAAATCTTTTTATATAAAACATAATACTTTTATAAAGTTATCTGTTTTATTAGACAATAATTAGAATATATTATATTTTATTATGCATAGTGTTTGTATAGTGCCTGCATAGTATTTGCATAATAAAATCTTTTATAAAGTTATTCGTTTTATTAGATTATAAATATAATATATTATATTTTATTTAAAAGATTTTGCTTTAAATATGGACTGTCAGATTAAAATAAATCAATCTGGACCGTTCATGAGTTAGTTACTATGCAGTCCATTTTTCTATAAATAGAAGCTCATTCCTTCATTATTTCTTACGAATTCACTGAAACTCTAGAGAGATAAACTATAGAAAGAAATAAGAAAAGTATTCTGCTACTTCACTACTCATATATCCAGTACTCTTCTTCTTAAGGTAGGGGATATTATTTGTTGTACTCGTAAGGAGTATTATTTCTTTTGTATTCATGAAAAGAACTTCTGTAATTCCATTATTTAATATTCTGTTGGCATAACCTGTATACGCGGGCTACCCTATACTTGGTAAAATTCTTCTGTTATTGTAATGACTCAGAAAATCCTGTGTAATATTTAATTAATATAATGTCAAATTTTGCGTATGAATTTTTTTTTTTTGATGTTACTTCTCATTATGACAAAACTATTATTTATTTAATAGTTTATTTAGCATCTTGATTTTTGAAGGATAAAGAAATAATGTACCATCATGAATTATTTAAGAATTATATGGAATAGTATATTTAATGATATATGTGCTAGCTATTGTTGCTAGAGAAAATAATAGATAAAAGTCCATCTGTTTTAATTTAAAGGTTAAGTTCAGATGACCACCTGGGGTTTGGGCGGTTTCCCACTTAACCACCTGTAGTCAGTAAACCTACATTTAAACACCCGACCTTTTGAGGTGAAGTGAAAAAGTGCTTTCTGTCATAACTCTGTTAGTTAAATTGTATAAAGACTTAATTACCCTCCTACGTTCAACAACATAAATAGAAAGAAACACAATTGCACCTTCTACGTTCAACTTTCCAATAATCAAAACAACAAGAAGGGAAAGAAGATCTGAAACCGCATTATTATTAATCCCACCATCCTCTCTGTATAAACAACAGGAAGCTCTCTCTCCCCTCCTATTCTCCCACCGGAAAACCTCCCCACCGCAAACCCACCTCCGGGTAGCCTCCAAATGGTTAAACTTCCCCTCCTTTCGCGAGCTTCTGTTCCGAATTCAAAAGCTTCTTTGCAAACAACACAGTGTAATTCAGTAGCCACATGGTCACCGTCAATCTCAATAGTCAGTATTGACTCAATTGCAGCTTTTGACGCTGGTGGATGATCCATTCGCCCAAGTCCGTTCGCTTCAATTTGAGATAATTGATCTAAAAGGCGGTCAAAACCCGACCCTAACAAAAACTCCGACATAGTCGTCGGTAACGGTCTCAAAACCGACCCAGCTCCATCATCATAATACAGCTCGAACCCTCCTCTGTCTTCTCCGGTGGAGCAGCCGGTTCAGAAGCACCGTTTTCGGTGGTTCCACGGAAAACGATGACCGGATTGAAAGGCGGCCGATCCCCACCACTCCTACGGCTACGGTGGATCGCAGGACTCGATCCCTGATCCGAATCTCGCCCTTTTATCTTGCAGATCTGAGAAAAGGATTGAGTGAGGAGAGAGAGGGGCTGTGGGGGAATCGATTAGGGGAATAAAGGAGTGAGAATGTTCTCGTCAGTTTTGAGAGGGAGGACGTATGGAGTGAGAAAAGAGAGAGATGAATGAGGTTTGAGGAAGATGAAGGGTAATTCGGACATTTAAATATCTTTTTGACTGTTATAGTTCTTTCTCACGCGCTTTTCGCGTTTGACTTACACGCACGGTTAAATTGGATGAAAAATGTAACGTTTTCACTTCAACTCAAAAGGTCGGGTGTTTAAATGTAGGTTTACTGACTACAGGTGGTTAAGTGGAAAACCGCCCAAACCCCAGGTGGTCATCTGAACTTAACCCTTAATTTAATAAGAGTCCATATTAAGACATTGGGCCTTATTAAATTTTACCAATTATACTCGTAAGCCTTTTCAATTAATTTGAAAATGAGTTGAGTCTATAAGAAGATAATGAAAGGCCAATTCTAACCTATTTTCTAGCCCAATTCGGCAGCCCCAATTATTAACAAGAGTGGATTGGTTCAAGCCCCAAATCATGAGTTGTCAAAACCCAATCCTGTAAACTCATGGGTGTGTAGTAAGATAACTGCTTCAAACTAATTTCCTTAACATGGCCTGAATACTCATTTAGATGGCAAGTCTATGAGGCCTAAGTTAGTTCTTAACTGGTTGTTAGTACAGTTAAGAGTAGTTAGCAGGTAAGTTAGTTTGGCTAACAAACAAATAACAGGTCAGCTACACTAGCAGAGGATAAGGTAGCAAGTAAGCTAAGGTCTGCTAGGGTGGCTGGGTAAGGGCCAAATTAGCTAGGCTAGGACTGAGTGCAACTGCTTGGTAGGGTGGCTGAGTAGGGGCCAACTAGAGGTGATGTGAGTAACAGTAGAAGTAGCTAGGCTCAACCATAAAAGGCCAAGTTTATTGCCCAAAACTAATTAGCTTCATCACCTAACTGAGTCCAAAAGAAATAGCAGTAACGATCATATAGAGTGATCATATAGAGTGAGAGTGAAGAGTACGGCTAGAGGAAGAGGAGAGGCTGGGCAGTACAACTCCATTGTAACCATTCAAATCAACAAGTAAGCATTCTGGCCTTCCTAATCCTTCGTTCTTATTCCTTTAAGTGTTAACAATTAGACTACTAGTGGCTAAGTAACATAAATGACTGTTGTGAACTACTATGATTAAGACTGCTAAGATTAGTTATTTGCTTCTTGTTGTTTAAGCCATACGGCTGGGGCAGTAAGCTAGAGATCATGTAATATATACATATATAAGGACTGCACCCCAACTGCTTGATAAAATGTTTGTAGAAGGGCTGTTGGTATCAACTGTGTTAAATATGAGTACAGTCGAGCCAAATTCTATGCCAATATTATATATTGAAGTCCTAAAGATACAAAGGTGCTAAGAGGGAAGTTTTTGCATGAACATAAGATGTTATAACTGATTGTATACCAGTCCATATATGAACTAAGCATTTAACTATGACTGAGCCATTGTTTTAAGGATTTTGTATGCCAGACTAAAGATTGATAATGATTGATTTGGTATAAGCTATTCTATGTCATCCAAACATATACTATGCATATAAAAGAGATAGTATAAGCTTCTATGTGCACACTTATGCTATCTTTGTAAGTATGTTGGTAAATCATGTTTGTTTTTGAAGTTAAATACCAAAGAGGGCTGGGTTGACCTAAAACATAAAGACCATGACTTAGATGCTTTAAAACATTAAAAGATGGTAGATAGAAGGTACATGTGTGAGGAAGACATATATATTAGTGCTTGCTACCATTTGGTGTAATAAGCCTTGCCTAAAATGTTTGTCTAAAACTGTTATAATGGCAAAAACAGTATGGCTGGGAAGGAAGTCCAAAATGGTGGTTAAACTCTAACATAAAATGTAACTATTCTTCAAGTACACTCTATGACTATTATAACATGTATTGGTGTAACACTTGAGCAAAACAAAGTGAAAAAGGGACTGAAATGGTGAGCTATGCTAACTGTTATGAGAGGCTTGACTAGTAATGACTATCATTTGTTTCTAACATGATAAGTATACTATAACATGATATCTATAATCCCAAGCCACTAATGCTAACCTTTGAAGCTTAATTAATATGGGTTTCAATAAACAAAAAATCAGTCTTGGTGACTGTTACTGGAGTTTTCTTATGATGCTCATGCCTTGCTCCCAACATAATTATTATGGGCAGTCCTTGTTTCCATGTACCTAATCATGTTACCTTGGTACCTAGATAAATCGTGCTACCTTGTATTAATTTAAGGCCTATAAGGTGCTGTTTTAAATCAAAACTGGAAGTCTTTTATATAGACTCTTTAAATCATGATCATATATTATATAGCATGTACATGATGTGATAATACTTGTGTTGAAAACTTAAAGACTGCTATGTGCTATTTTTTTTAGTTGTTATGAAAACTGCTGTAACATTTGATTGATTGTTATGCTATTGTGATATTGTTATGTACTGAATTTGAGTAGAGGAGATAGGATGGGCTGAGGAGTAATAAGGAGGACATAATTGGCTTTCTTATACAAGCAAATGTCTATGACACTTGTAATTTGAAACTTTGCACACCACATGCTCGACGAAAGTCCCAAGTGGACTGCCTTAAACAAATCAATTAGTAAACCAACATAAGGATGGGAATTGGTTTTGTATTTCAAGTAATGAAAAAATTGAAACGTATAAGCACACTAATTAGAAGTCTTAGCTAAAAATCAAATGTGAAATAGTTATCATGTCAAGTCCTTGGGCACACTGTTTTTAGGCAGCTGTGAAGGTTCATGACAGGAGCTTGGCATATTTATTAGTAGTTGATGTCATGCCTAGGTTATACTATTGTTGGGTTAATGATTAACTTGTGTTGCAAAGCTTGCAAATTATAACCAATTAAGGGCTGGGTTGAGGGGTAAGAACTGCTGTCTGTGACAGCAGTGGTTGCCACAGCACAGATGAAAAATCTAGTAACACTAAGGATAAGGGATGACTGGGAGTAAGTCAGGGAGCAGGGACTGCTGATGACAGTAACTGATAGCTCTAAGTAACTACTACTGCAGACTTGAGCAAATCAGTTGGCTTCATCATTTTAGTATGTCAAAATTAGTGGTCAAATAAGATCATGAACTGCTGTAGAGACAACAGTAAGTAGCAGCTATACCAGTTAGTACCAACCTTAATCAAGTAACTACCACCCTTGTCAACATCAAGTAAGTGACTGCAGTACCATCTTAACAACTGAGTAACCTTGCTGGCTTTCATTATTGATTGATGTGCTTTTAGTAAGTTATGAATTAGCAAGGTTGAAGATTTAGTGAATAAGTTACTGTCCAAGGACAGTAACTGTTAATAATGCCAAGAGGCAGTCAAATACCTCCTATAAGTTGTCTTATAGAGTCCAAAATGGTAAATTATAAGAACAACTTACATTATATCAAACTGTTGGCTGAATTAAGATGTATTTTTTTTTATCAAAAATGAGTCTTGGAGCTGCTGTTAGACAGCAGCAAGTTTATACAAGACAACTGCTATTGCAGTCTTGGAAAAAAAACCATTTTTGGCTTGGTGATACAACTCAAAGTGTGGAACTTATATGCAAGCTACATTTCACATAGGAAAGTAAAGGAAAAGGGAGGTAAAGCTACTGCCTTTAGGCAGGGCAGTAGCAGGTCGCAAATCAAACAATTGCTAAGGCAGTTCTAATTAGCTAGTTAACCTTGAAAGAAATGTGAAGAATTGGGCATAGAAGGGTATTGAAATTACCAAAATGAACTTGAACACAAAGCCTATCTAAGCCCCAAATGTCCAAACAAAGCTTGACTGCCACAAGTTAATCAAGTTGGGACTGTTTTGGCATAGAGAGGAAAAATTAAGAATGTTCCACTTTAATATGCAAGAATAACCTATAAAGTGTTATAAGAATTTTAAAATGGTAGATACTTGCAAAAACATGAAATAAGCTACCTTGTATACTAAAGTCTCTGGAACGAGACATGAATCATTAATATGTTAAAATCCTAATAAGATGTAAGCTATATACAGGTTGTGTGACAACATTAAAGTGAAAAATGGTGAAGATAAGAACATGGATGAGATATTTGAAAAATGTATTACATATAAGAAATCTATCCATGATCACTAAAAATACATGATATATGACTTGGCTATATGGCTAACATACTTGGTTAATCTAAATAAATAACTGTAATGTGATCTCCATTACTTGTTGTAAGCATGTTGAACCCCATCAAAGTGAAAAATGTCTATTATGAAAGCATGGATGAGATATTTGAAAAATGTATAAAATGTTGAAATTTAACTACAACAATGATCACTGAAATTATGTGGTATGTGAGTTTACAAACTATATAACTTAGCTATGTGATTAACATGCTTGTTAATATAAATAACTGTGTAGGATTTTGTGAGAACATATTAAGCTGAATCCTATCAATAGTCTACAAACAAGGCAAGTTTCTAACTCTTACTCTTTATTGAGCAAGTATTCTGCTGTAGACAGGTTCTTTAATTTCTGAACTGCCTCTCCCTATTATGGTTACTATAAGGTTCAATAACCTTTTTATTCCAATCAGCTTCAAAAGAATAGTATATTGAACTTCCCTCTTACATAAGTTATATTGAAAGTATGTCAATGCCATTACTTCGGTTAGACAATTGTTGATATATTGATATAATTCATCAAATTATCAGTTAATGCTTTCTAAACCATTTCTGTTGTGGTATGGATTCGTATGTAATGTTGTGAACGAACAACCCTTTTATAGGGGCATATTGTACCGGACATATGATTCCGAAGGACATGTAAAAGTGTTATTAGACTGTTATGTTGTGCACAATATAGGGTACTTAGGTTGATCCCCTAAAGTACGAGTCTAGGATATAAAACAGCTTTAATAACTGTATGTATCCATGGATTGTAGTATTATTACTATCAATTCTAGTAAAGAGTTCACTGGTCATTTGACCTTACAGCATGCTAAAGTCTAATTTTTCAGACTCAATACTTTTAAAGAATTATCTTGTTCAGTATTTATTATTGAATCCTCATTGATATAATATTTCTGTTCCATTATATTTAGCTGCTTATTTCCTTGCTGAGCAAGCTTGTTGCTCATCCTTGCGTTAAATATAATGTTTTTAGTTAAGAATGAAGATACTGGTCCATCTGGAAAAGACAATGGAAAGGGCAAAGTTGTTGAATAGTCTTTTATTAAGCGCATGTGCTTATTTAAGTAGTAAATGTAATAAATATTGTTAGTACTATATTGTGTAATGATATTCGATTCATAAGTTATGTAAAGGTCTATAGAACCTGGGATTTATGTTCTGTAATATAAGATAGTTTTCTTTTAATATGAATGGGTATATTAATATCGTGAGCACCAAACTCGAGTTAAAAATAACCCGGATTTGGGGGCGTCACAGTTATTCCATTCTTTATTATTCTGTTGGAATATCCTGTCTATGCGTTTTACGCCGGACCTGGTTTCATTCTTTATTATTCTGTTGGAATATCTTTTCTGTGCGTTTTACGCCGGACCTGGTTCCGTTATTTATTATTTTGTTAGAATATCATGTCTGTGCGTTTTATGCCGGACCTAGTTCCGTTATTTATTATTCTGTTGGAACATCCTGTCATTGTGAATTTCGTCTGACCTGGTTTTGTTATTATTATTCTGTTGGAATAACCTGTCTATGCGAAGTACTGCATGCATTTTTATTTCTTTTGTTATTCCATTCTTTATTATACTCAGTTGGTTAAAGTTTTGACTTCTATACTCTATGAAATTAGTGGAATATCCTTAATATTTGCGCTTCATCCAGTATCTTTTTCATTGAAATATTCTTCTAAGCATTCTTGAATTTCACTCTACAAAGAAGTATCGTGTTGACAATTTGGACGTTATTAGTTCCTGAATAAATTAATTCTTGAACTTGTTTTATTGAATTCTTATATCATTGTCATCATCCACATGTTTATATTTTTTTGAAAGTCATATGTGGCCTGTAGTGCATAGATGGACTTGGTATGATTATGATCAGGGATTATTCGATGTAATCATGACCGTAATGTTACAAATGATGTGGTAAAAGTCTTCATTGGCTTGTAGTGCATTGATGGACAGTTGTTGGCATGATCATAACCATTAATGAATACACAAATATTCTTTGCCCGTAGTCCATGGATAATTCTAGTCGTGATACTAAAGAATATCATTGGCCATAGTGCAGGAGTGATTCGATAATGTGGATTATTTATTAAGCTGAGTCCTTGCGATAAAAGTGATGAAAAACCTTTTAAATCATAAAAGATAGTAGAATTTATTCTCTACTTGACTCTTTTAATGGATTACTTGTTCCGCTGCAGTTAAACTTGATGTTTGATATATTGTATCAGTTTAACACTGTTTAAGGCTAATTATAATTTATTCTGCATTATCTTAGTCATAATATTTCTTACTGGGCTAGTTGAGCTCACCCTTTCTTTCACTGTTATCTTCAGGAAATGAGAATATAGCTGGGACGAGTCGGGGAACAGAGTGATGGACCAGATGATAGTATTAGTAATCCTTACTATTCTGTTAAATAGTGTGACAATAAATGTAATGAGGACTTATTCTGAGAGTGAATATTGTCTAGAAGACAGTATTTGTATTAAAACTCATAGCTCTCTTATTGTATATTAAAGATTGTATTTGTATTTTGTACCATATATTTTGCGACTCAGAATAGGTTATGTATACTTATTTTGGGGGTGTCATAGTTGGTATCAAAGCTTAGAGATATGATCCCTGGCTAAGATGTGAGACAAGTACTAGGTGGGGAAAGACGGGAAATTCTTTCGCTAGTATGACTTGCCTAAGTTTTTTTGGTATTTAATTGGTCGGTCAAAGTATAGGAATAATATGTGATATGATAACTAACCCTTATTCTGTGGCAGTATCTGAAAATGACATCCGAGAATGTTGAGAATAGAAATGGAGCACAGGAGACCGTTGAGTCTCCACATATCAATAATCAGGAGAATGTCCATCAGGAAGACGACAATCCTCATGCAAACAACAACACTGACCAAATGATGAATGATGGAATGTTCAGAGGCTTTATACAATTTATGCAATATCAGGCGAGAGTGGCTCCTGTCCAAAATATAGGTGGAAACACTGGAAACTCTCGGACGATCACAGCTAAATAGTTCAAGGAGCTGGGACCACCGGAGTTTATTGGAGAGCCAAAACTACTTAAGGCGGAAGCATGGATAAAGCAGATCACCAAGATATTTGATGTCTTGGGATGCTCTGAGGAGCAAAAGGTTCCCTTTGCCACATTTATGTTGTGAGGAGAGGCAGATTACTGGTGGGAATCGGTAAAGCGTACTCAACTTGGCGCACTAAAGATGACTTGGGAGAAGTTCCAAGAATTTTTCAACGACAAGTACTTTCCTGAAAGTATTCGTCACAAGAAAGAAGTAGAATTCATCAAGCTGGAGCAAAACAACATGATCGTATCGCAGTACAAAGCCAAGTTTGCCGAGTTGTCCCGATTTGCGTCCCATTTGGTTGATAATGAGGAGAGAATGACGCGAATGTTTTTAAGAGGTTTGAAACCGGAGATACGTCAATATCTTATTTCTCATAAACTATGTTTGTATTCAGATGTTGTAAATAGGGCTCAGTTATTGGAGCGCGATAACGAGTCAACGCAATTAAAAGAGAGCAGCCGACAAAATGATAATACTAGTGAGAGAAGTCATCGAAGCGGTGACACTAAGCGTGGAGAGAATCAATAGGCCAGAAATGGTAATAATTTCGGTGGTAATCAGGGCCAAAACAATAAGAACGGACATTTCAAGAAGAGGAGATTCAACAATGATGGAAAGACATCAGCACCAGCACCCATTGTTAAGGAAGGAGAACGACCACCTATCATATGCTTCAAATACGGAGGGGAGGGATACATCAGTCCAAACTGCGCGATGCCGTCCAAAGCATGTTATAATTGTGGAAGAGAAGGTCACCTAGCCCAATTTTGTCGTTCACCGAAGACAAGTTCAGCTAGGATGGAGTCACCAAAGGCCGTCCCAGAAAAGTCAAAGCCAGTAGTGTAAGGGAGAGCGTTTGTAGTGACCTCCCAGAAAGCAAAGAACCCGAATGAGGTCATCATGGGTAAGCTTATCATAAACTCTAGCGAAGTCTATACCTTATTTGATACCGGTTCTACCCATTCTTTTATTTCTCATACTTGCGTTCAACGATTAAATTTGACTCCGGAGAAATTAGACTTTAACTTATCTGTGGAAACTCCGTTGGGAGAAGAAACCTTCATTACATCCACTGTTTATAAGTCTTGTTTGGTTCAAATCGGTACCCTTATATTATCTGTCGATCTTATTTCATTAAAAATACTTGCATTTGATGTGATTCTAGGGATTGATTGGTTAACTACTCATCATGCAAAAATTGATTGTTTTCGTAAGGTTGTTAGCTTTCATATTCCTAACCAACATATTATACGAATTCAAGCAACCAAACCATTAAAATCAATAACTGTCATCTCAAGCCATAAAGCTTTTCGTTTATTAAAAAACGGATGTCAAGCTTTCTTAGCTCATGTCACGGATCTAAACAAATATACGTCAGTTTTGAATGATATTTCTATTGTTAATAAATTTCCTGATATATTCCCTAAAGAACTTCATGGCCTACCTCCAGAGCGAGAAATTGAATTTTGTATCGACCTTGAACCCGGTACAAAACCCATTTCTAAAGCCCCATATCGAATGGCTCCTGTTGAACTTCAGGAGTTAAAGACCCAACTGCAGGAATTGTTAGACATTGGCTTTATTCATCCTAGTACTTCTCCTTGGGGTGCTCCTGTTCTATTCGTGAAGAAGAAAGATGGGAGTATGCGACTTTGTATTGATTATCGTGAGTTGAATCATGTCACCATCAAAAATAAGTACCCATTGCCACGTATTGATGACATGTTTGACCAGTTACAAGGCGCTAAATTCTTTTCAAAGATTGATCTTCATTCCGGATATCACCAATTGAAGATTAGAACCGATGATATTCCAAAGACGGCTTTCAGAACATGGTACGAGCATTATAAATTCCTAGTCATGTCCTTTGGATTGACTAATGCTCTTGCTGCCTTTATGGATATGATGAACCGAGTATTTAAAGAATATTTAGATCACTTTGTGGTCGTCTTTATTGATGACATCCTTATTTATTCCAAAATCCGTGAAGATCATGAGCAACACTTGAGGCTGATACTCCAAAAGCTTCTTGAATACAAGCTTTATGCCAAGTTGAAGAAATGCGAGTTCTGGCTTGAGGAAGTAACATTCCTTGGGCACGTAGTATCAAGTCATGGAATATCTGTTGACTTGGCAAAAATTGAAGCTATTCAAAGCTGGGAGCAACCCAAATCAGTGACCGAAGTACGTAGCTTTCTCGGCTTAGCTGGTTATTATCGGAGATTCGTGGAAGGATTTTCTCGAATCGCTACTCCATTAACTCAGCTAACTCAGAAAGATACAAAATTCGGTTAGAGCGAGGAATGTGAGAAGAGTTTTTAAGAACTCAAGAGGAGACTCATTTCAGCACCTGTTCTGACAATACCATCTGGCTCGGAGGGATTTGTCATCTACAGTGATGCTTCGGGAAAAGGGTTGGGATGTGTTCTCATGCAACATGGGAAAGTCATCGTCTATGCCTCAAGACAACTAAAAGAATATGAGAGGAATTATCCTACTCATGACCTAGAGTTAGCAGCTGTTGTCTTCGCACTTCAAATTTGGAGGCATTACTTGTATGAGGAGAAGGTGGAGATCTTTACAGATCATAAAAGCCTCAAATATTTCTTCACTCAAATGGAACTCAACATGCGACAACGACGTTGGCTTGAACTGTTGAAAGATTATGATCATACCATCCAATACCATCTTGGAAAAGCGAACGTGGTAGCTGACGCATTGAGTAGAAGATCATATGCAAGTACGAGTGCGATATTGTCAACACAAAGGCCCATTTTTTGTGACTTGCAAACGATGGAGATAGAGTTAAAGACTCCATGGACCCATGTGATGATGGCGAATATACGAGTAGAGTCGACTTTAATTGATAAAGTTAAAGCTGCTCAAGCTATAGACCTAGAACTGATGCGTATGAGGAAGAAAGTGCAAGAAGGTACTATGCCGGAAGCAACAATTGATGAAGAAGGAATACTTTGAGTCAACTCTAGACTTTGTGTTCCTAACGACCCTGATTTAAAGTATAAAATCATGATGGAGGCGCACAACACACCGTTTGCAATCCATCCTGGGAGTACTAAAATGTATCGTGATCTTCGTCATACATTTTAGTGGAGCAATATGAAGAGAGAGATAGTTTTGTTTATATCAAGATGTATAACTTGTCAACGAATTAAGGCGGAGCATCAAGGTCCAAAAGGTCCATTGCAACCACTTAAAATTCCAGAATGGAAGTGGGAGCATATTACCATAGATTTCGTTACTGGTCTTCCCAAGGTTTCTCAAGGCATAGATGCGATTTGGGTTATTATTGATAGATTGACCAAGTCTGCTCATTTCTTATCGATACGAGAAACTTATACACTTGAACATCTTGCTCGTATGTACATAAATGAGATAGTAAGATTGCATGGTATGCCAGTATCCATAGTTTCTGATCGAGACCCAAGATTCACTTCAAGATTTTGGGTTAGTTTGCAAAAAACTATGGGCACAAATTTACAATTTAGCTCGGCATATCATCCTCAGACGGACGGGCAGTCGGAGAGGACGATTCAAACTCTTGAAGATCTATTAAGACTCTGTGTCCTTGACTTCCAGGGAAGTTGGGACAAGTTCTTAGCATTGGTGGAGTTTTCCTACAATAACAGCTATCAAGCAAGTATTGGCATGGCTCCATTCGAAGCGTTGTATGGAAGAAAGTGTCGTTCTCCAATAGGCTGGGATGGGGTGGGTGAAGCAAAGTTGTTGGAACCGGAGTTGGTACGTATGACTACGAAAAAGATTCAAATGATCCGATAATGTATAAAAATCTCACAAGATCGACAAAAGAGTTATGCTGATCTTCATCGAAAGGACGTGAAATTCGATATAGGAGATCACATGTTGTTATGTGTTGCTCCATGGAAAGGAGTTACGAGATTTGGAAAGAGAGGAAAGCTCAATCCTTGATTTATCGGCCCATTTTTAATCCTCGATCAAATAGAAACTGTGGCCTATAGACTCACTTTACCGCCAAGTATGTCTCGTGTTCATAACGTTTTTCACATATCCATGTTACATAAATATGTGGAAGACCCGAACCACATTATTGAGTTAGAACCGGACAAAATAGTGGAAGATTTGACGTATGAAGAGGTTCCTGTTCAAATCTTGGATAAGAATGAACATATTCTACGCTCCAAGGTTATACCTCAAGTCAAAGTTTTTTGGAAAAACCACGATGTTAAGGAAATGACCTGGGAGATAGAATCCGAAATGAAGTCAAGGTATCCTTACCTCTTCGATATACCAGGTACGTACCCTCATTTCGAGGGCTAAATTTCATAAGAAGGGGAGGTTGTAAGACCCCAACTTTTTGAATAAAGATAAATTTTCTATAAATATTATTTTTGAATATTATGGAGTGAAATTGATATAATGTTATAGTTATGAGTAATATTTATAAATTTTGCAAAGTACGTAAGTTGTTATATAATATTCGATTGGTCGGGAAATATTCGTTTTAACAGGAAATATTCGTACGACGACACAATCATTGATGGACCCCACAACAGAATTATTGTCGGATTGAAAAAATGACAAATAATATTTTATTAAAAATAACGGCGGAAGTTTTACCATTAATATTGTTGAACTACTCGGTAGTAAAAGTACAGTAATACGCGTGGTTGCATAGTAGCACACGGTATTGATTTTTGATGCTTATGTGATAAGTCACTCAGTTTTGTTTTATTGGTATTATTAATGTAATAAAACAGAAAAGCTTTTTGTATAAAACAGAATACTTTTATAAAGTTATTCGTTTTATTAGGCTAATAGTAAAATCTTTTTATATAAAACAGAATAATTTTATAAAGTTATCTGTTTTATTAGACAATAATTAGAATATATTATATTTTATTATACATAGTATTTGCATAGTGTCTGCATAGTATTTGCATAATAAAATCTTTTATAAAGTTATTCGTTTTATTAGATTATAAATAGAATATATTATATTTTATTTAAAAGATTTTGCTTTAAATATGGACCTTCAGATTAAAGTAAATCAATCTGGACCGTTCATGAGTTAGTTACTATGCAATCCATTTTTCTATAAATAGAAGCTCATTCCTTCATTATTTCTTACGAATTCACTGAAACTCTAGAGAGATAAACTATAGAAAGAAATAAGAAAAGTATTCTGCTACTTCACTACTCATATATCCAGTACTCTTCTTCTTAAGGTAGGGGATATTATTTGTTGTACTCGTAAGGAGTATTATTTCTTTTGTATTCATGAAGAGAACTTCTGTTATTCCATTATTTATTATTCTGTTGGAATAACCCTAGACTTGGTGAAATTCTTCTGCTATTCCATTCTTTATTATTCTGTTGGAATATCCTGTCTGTGCATTTTATGCCGGACCTGGTTCCATTCTTTATTATTCTCTTGGAATATCCTATATGTCGTTTTACGCCGGACCTGGTTCCGTTATTTATTATTCAGTTGGAATATCATGTCTGTGCGTTTTATGCCGGACCTGGTTCCATTATTTATTATTCTGTTGAAACATCCTGTCAGTGTGAATTTCACCTGACCTGGTTATGTTATTATTATTCTGTTGGAATAACCTGTCTATGCGAAGTACCGCATGCATGGTGATTTCTTTTGTTATTCCATTCTTTATTATAATCAGTTGGTTAAAGTTTTGACTTCTATTCTCCATAAAATTAGTGGAATATCATTGATATTTGCGCTTCATCCAATATTTTTTCATGGAAATATTCTTCTAAGCATTCTTGAATTTTACTCTACAAAAAAGTATCGTGTTGACAATTTGGACATTTTAGTTCCTGAATAAATTAATTCTTGAACTTTTTTTATTGAATTCTTATATCATTGTCATCATCCTCATGTTTATATTTTTTTGAAAGTCATCTGTGGCCTGTAGTGCATAGATGGACTTGGTATGATTATGACCAGGGATTATTCGGTGTAATCATGACCGTAATATTACAAATGATGTGTTAAAGTCTTCATTGGCCTGTAGTGCATTGATGGACAGTTGTTGGCATGATCATGACCATTAATGAATATACAAATATTCTTTGCCCGTAGTACATGGATAATTCTGGTCGTGATACTAAAGAATATCATTGGCCATAGTGCAGGAGTGATTCGATGATGTGGGTTATTTATTAAGCTGAGTCCTTGCGATAAAAGTGATGAAAAACCTTTTAAATCATAAAAGATAGTAGAATTTATTCTCTACCTGACTCTTTTAATGGATTACTTGTTCCGCTGCAGTTAAACTTGATGTTTGTTATATTGTATCAGTTTAACACTGTTTCAGGCTAATAATAATTTATTCTACATTATCTTAGTCATAATATTTCTTACTGGGCTAGTTGAGCTCACCATTTATTTCACTGTTCTCTTCAGGAAATGAGAATATAGCTGGGACGAGTTGGGAAACGGAGTGATGGACCAGGTGATAGTATTAGTTGTCCTCACTATTTTGTTAAATAATATGACAATAAATGTAATGAGAACTTATTCTGAGAGTGGATATTGTCTAGAAGAAAGTATTTGTATTAAAACTCACAGCTCTCTTGTTGTATATTAAAGATTGTATTTATATTCTGTACCATGTAATTGGCGACTCAGAATATATGATGTATGCCTATTTTGGGGGCGTCTCACCCCAAACTAGATCCGCCCATGCTAAGGCTTATATTTATCCTCTTCAAATTATATTTATAAATGATATTGGACTATTACTTGCAATATAATTTGAAATTTGCATCACTCATAAATTTATTACTACAATAAATAACTTAATTGACACAATATAATTATGATGATCTCATAGTTAAGGGAGCAGTTAGTATAAAATTAACTTTCGTCAATTGATCAATATAGTCGATATGTAGGTCGAGAGGCAATTCATAGTTAAGATTATGAAAATGAATGGGGATGAAGAATAAAACAATAAACTAAAAAGCAAATGAAAAAAGGGCGGAAAGCAACAAGAAACAGAAAAGTCGTCAACAATATCGTGCATGCAGCAGTGGTAGTTAATCCAAACGCGGTATACAGCTGTTTAAGTTGAAAAAAATCCAACAACTTCTCTCTTCGTGTCGGTCCCACATAACAGGTCTCACGTGACAGACCTCACCCCATCCTTTCCTAATTTCCGTCCTTTACCGTACCACTAGAAGTCATCTGTTCACATGACCTAAAATTTATTTGAGAAATGATATGTGATCCCTACTTATCAATTAACTTCGGCCGTTTCAAGGGTAGTCTCCAACCTTAGTGAGGTTAAATTTGAAAAAAAAATTTATAAATAAAAATTTAATCAAATGAATTATAAAACTAAATAATTTTGAAATATTGTTTATAAACATTATTCGAGGTTTCATTGGTTGAAATTGTTGTATGATAACCTCATTTTTAATGGTTGCAAAAATATCACACTTGGCGGAAGTTTCTAAACAGTCATTCATCGTCATTTTCAATTTGGTTACGGAGTTCATTTTTCACGATATTCATAACTGAAAAAGTTACAAAATAAACCACTAACAAGTAACATTAAAAAATAAATTACAAAATTTAAAGATAATACATAAAAACAAAATATAACACGTACTTTAAAAACTTTTATTTGATGGAGTTCTCTTTATTATTGTAGTGTTGCTTTAAAAATTGAAAAAGACATAATTTTATAAAACTACAAAAAAGAAGAATCTATAAACAATTACAAAAATTCCTAAAGCAATTGTTAAATTTGGAAGAATTGAACGAGCTAAGTCACTGTAATATCCCATAATTTTCAAATAATGAAATAAGTAAATAAGAGAAGAATGATTAAATTTATGGAATGGTGGGCCGTGGGGTTGGGGTTGGGGTTGGGGGGGCGATGGCTAATGTTGATAGTTGTGGAATATATGGGAGTAATTAACATCAAGTTCATTTTTAAGTAAATTGGTCAATTGGTCAATAGAGTACTGACACGCATGCGAGGCTCTATGTGTGTCAGCATTTTAATGGTCAATCGACTAACTTATTAAAAAATAAACTTCATACTAACCAGATCGGAAATATATAAATGCCTAGGCTTATTTTTTCCTAATACTCCAAACTTACCCCCAATTTTCTCATCCACCTCTTTTTGATTGGCCAATGGCATTTGAGTGAGACATGGAGATGTTGGCCTAATAAGACAACCATCAACAATTCTCCAGACTCCTGAGGGGGAGATACTCTAGCACTTTCCCAAAAAAACATTTTGGATCGCTAGAGAAGATGACCAAAAAAATATTTTTTAGCGAATTTTTCGGTAAGCTCGTTTCTATATGTTAGAGGCAGAATTTGGAGAAACTTTGTAATAGAAAGTTGTAGATAATTAAATTTCATTCAAAATGGACATAAAATTTGTAATTTTCTGATAAGCGATTTAATTATTATGAATTTTTGAAGTTTTAGCACTTTGAAAATTATAATTAAATTATCAAAAAATTGTATTGAGCGAAAATATTTTTACAGTAATCTTATAATATTTTTTTTCAGAATTACTGAATTTGTTTTGGAGAATTATTGAAGAGAAAAAGTATTTATTGTATTTTTACGCCATTTAATGTTAATTTAAAAATAGTGGACATTTATAGAAAATGTCGTGAATGGTGGAAAATTATGAAACTTGGTGAAAAATCTTATAATAATATAAGATGAATATTGGTGGTGTTTTGAGGACATTAAAATATGTTGAGTTATTATTTCTATTTTGAAACTATTAAATGATAGTTTTTATAAATAGAAATAATTGTAGAAAATTGTCGGATAATTCAAAAAAAATGTATAACTTAATGATTTGAAATCCGATTTGGGTGATTCTTGAGGCTAAATTGAAGTATTTGAACTCTAGTTTATGTTAAAATTAATTAATTTCACGAATAAGTTTTAGTTAATGGTGATAATGTCAGAATAGTTGAATGACATTTTAAAAATAAAATTTTCATATATGGGTTTTAGATTTCTTAAGTTTTGTTATTCACTTTTAAGTTTTGGAATATGAATGGTTATTTAATGCGATAATTAAAGGCACCTTTAATGGATTATTAATTATTTTTAAATTATTAGTTGGATAATATTTAATTCTTGGTGAATATATGTTTTGGTAGAGAATAATGTTAGACCCAAACTTTTAATAAAATTTAAATTATTTATAATAATTATTTAAAACAGTAAGGTGTTAAGTTGTTATAATGATAAAATTAAGGGTGATATGTGTAAATTATAAAAGTATGTCAGGAATATTTGGTTTGTCGACGAATATTCGTTGTCGGGAATATTATGCAAAAGTACGACGGCACCGATATAACAAATCACGGTGGGTTCTACAATGAAATATTGTCGGATGCAAAAAACGACATAAATAATATTTTTAATAAAAATTATCGACGATACTATCATTTTTAACTGTTTTAATACCCGGTGATAAAAGTATAGTAACACGCGGTATCCTACAGTGGCACACGACATTCCACAGTATCACACGATAATGCACAATACGTCATATTATAGATTCAATAATTGTTACAATAACAACTGCATGATATTTCATATTATTGACTCAATAATTTCCACATTAACAACTGTAAATTATTTCATATTATTAAATCAATAATTATTACATTAAAGTAACTCATATTATTTGATATGATATAATTAGACTAGTTGACAGTATTGCAAGTCTATAATAATAATTGTGAATAATTGTTGAAAGATTGAAAATGTGTAATTAAATAATTGATGAATAAAAGTTATTGATTAAATATAAGTATAATAAGTAGATATTTGTTCAATTATTTCTTTTTACAAAAGTAAGTTTGGCAGGATTTGCCGACACTCTACTTTTCCTAAAGTAGTATGGACTACAACTAATTAAAAAATAAATTTTGTTAAAACTGTGTACAAGTTGGTTTAATTTCCTCTATGTGACCATAAATCCCACTACCAACATTTTTATATAGCTCATTTGGTTATTTTGTCAAAGCGTGTGTGCTAATTGTCTCTTCAATTTTCAGTATAAATAGGTTGCTCAGATGAGCAACAAAGTACACCATCACAACACTAAAAACACAAAATATTGTGAGTATTTCTTTTGAGTATAAAGATACTCTGAGTATTACTAAAAGTACTAGAATTGCTCAAGTTAAATCTTTTATATAATCATCAGATTTAGTTGTCTACTAAGGTAAGGGATATCATTTTCTTTCATACTCCATATAAAATATGACGAGAAAGTTATTTTTTTTACAACTTTATAATTAAATAGTGAAAATTCTTGAAATAATTAGAATTTTCTTAATAGTGGGTGCTTCACTAATTATCTTTTGACATGAAAATCCTTATTAAATTCTAATGGTTATATTTGAATTGGAAACTTTATATTTTCTTGGACTTTATATATTATCAAGAACTCTAATCGATTTTCTGGATATCGTGATGACAATTTGGACCTTGATTAAATTAAATTGAAAATCGCAAATGTTTATTCTTTATCTTATTATTCTAATTGTTTCTGTCCATTCATTATATAATTGATTTGTAATAATTATCAAAACTGCTGAGAATGTCTTTGGTCTGGGTGAAAAGACAACATTATTGTTGAATGTCTTTTGCCTGTGTGGTAAAGACACGTGGTGAAAAATCTCTTTGGGATGGGTGCAAGGAGTAATTGTTGATTGGAATGATCATGACCATTGGTGTTATATATGAATATCTTTGGCCTGAGTGCAAAGATTAATTGTTAATTAGCATAATCATGACCATTGGTGTTATATATATATATATATATATATGAATATCTTTGGTCTGGGAGCAAAGATGAATTATTGATTGACATGATCATGACCATTGGTGTTAATGACTAAAAGACAAAATGCACCCCAAACTTCATTTCCTATTTACCTTTGCACCACAAATTTAAAAAGGTGTCTAAGTACACCCCAAACTTAATTATGCGTAACAAAATGCACACTTTTACCTTTTAACCGGTCAAAAGTGACCGGCTATGACCAGCTAAGGCTTGAATGTTTATTACAGAGGGGGTAAGATTGGTAGTTTACATTTAAGACTTAGGAAAGTATTTTGACACAGGTTATGTTGGTTATCAGACAAAAATCCCCAAATCGATTTACTTAGGGTTCACGATTCATGAAGGAGAAGATGGGTGATTCTCGAATCTTGAGGGATTCGATAGACAATGACGTTTATGGAGAGAAGGGAGTCACGGAATACAGTAAGTGCTTCAAATACATGTGCAATAATGGTCTGGTGTTTTTTAGTGTGTACTTTTTGTAGTTTAGTAACTTCTTTTTCTTTGTTTATTGTGTTCTGGTAGTAGTTTGAATAAGATTGTTGCTTTTTATAGTATGTGTTTTGTAGTGGTCCCTTTTTATGCTTTGTTCTCCCGATTATGGGTAGTGGTCCACACATTTAACTAGTAGTGGTCCCTTTGTGTTTGTGGTTGTGCAGGCAATAAAGAATTTTTTTCAGTCAAAATTTTCCATGGTGGACATTTTGAAGATAGTCCACATAAGTAGTGGGTGGGAGGTATATTCAACTATTTTGATTTCTGTCATCCTGATTACATCTCTTTACTTGATATAGCCGAAATGGGGAAGCAGTTGGGATATAAAGGTGGACACTTGAAGTTCCAGTACAAGACACATGCAACTAGTATGGATAATGGATTATGAGAGTTAGAAAATGATGATGATATACTGACAATGTGTATGCTTATCCACGCTAATAGGCTAATTGAAATATATTTTGAGGTGATTAGACCTGTTGGAGCATCAATTGACTTGGATTATGAAAGAGAGTCAACCGATGAAGATTATGTGGATAGTTCTAGGGAAGAGTCAACTAAGGATGAAGAGGATTATGATTTAGATGAGGATGATGAGGATGGGGTAGAGGGTGATGTTGAATCTGATGCAACTGAGGTTGGTGTTGAATATGATGCTGGGGCAACTGAGGCTGGGGCAAGGGACAAAGGAAAGGGAAAACAAAGGGAAGGAAAGGGTGCAAGACAGAAAGGCAAAGGAAAAAGAGCTGAAATAAGAAAGGCAAAGGATAAAGAGAAAAGAAAACAAACTTCAAAAACCCAGAGTACATAAGAAGAACCACATGAACCGGGATTTCATCCTCTAACTATGATGAATCTGATGTGGAAAGGATGCCTACAGTTGATGAATTTAATCCTGAAATACATGACTTACACGAAGGGCTGCAATCAGAATTTAGGGAAGGTATCATAGAGGATCCTGAGTTTGAGTTGGGAATGACATTTAACAATGTCACTGAAGTAAGGGCAGCAATCAGAAGTCATGTCATCAAACAAGGAAGGAAGATTTATTTCAAGAAAAACCTATCAAATAAAATCCAAGTAAGGTGTGTGGAGCCATGTATATAGTACTTCTATGCTGCAAAGGTGCAAAGAGAGCATACATTTAAAATAACTAGGTTACAGAAAGTGCATACATGTTGTAGAGAATGGGATAATTATTGTATAAATGCTGAATACATTGCCAAAAAAATATGAAGATGATCTTCGAATGAATCCAACATTGGGATTAGATCAGTTTCATAATAAAATGGTTGCAGATTTGGATATTGGGGTATCAAGGAGCTTAGCATGCAGAGCTAAGAAGAGAGTAATAAAAAACATTGAAGGGAGTGCTGAGGAGGAGTATGGACTGGTCTTGGACTATGCTGCAGATCTCAGAAGAGCCATGCTTGGGAGTACTTGTATTTTGAAGAGAGCAAAACCTGAGCAGGGACAAGACTTGGGCAGATTTTTGAGGTTTTATATTTGTCTCCAACCACTAAAAGAAGGATTCAAATTGGGGTGTAGACCACTTGTAGGGTTTGATGGCTGCTTTCTCAAAGGACCATATGGGGGTCAGTTATTGACTACAGTTGGTGTTGACCCTAATAATGTGATGTGGCCAGTTGCATAAGCCATTGTTGAATTTGAGAACACTCAGTCTTGGGTGTGGTTTATGAACTTGCTGGTGAAAGATCTTGGTGTTGCAAATGATGGAGGCTGGAAATTCATTTTAGATATGCAAAAGGTAAAAACATCTTTTTGTTTTTCAATCAATTATTACACCCCAAAGTATCTTTCTGATAACTTAACTTCCTTTTTCTTCAGGGTTTGATTAATGCTTTAGAAGATGTGGTCCCTGGTGCTGAACACAGACATTGTGTAATGCATTTGTACAGGAAATTTTGGCAAAAACACAAAGGTTTTGGATTAAGAAAGTTGGTGTGGAATGCTGCTAAAGTCACAAATCCTTATGTATTTCAAAGGGCAATGGAAGTGCTAAAAAGAGAAGATAAGAGTGCATATGAATGGCTAGCTCCTAAGCCACCTGCTCAGTGGAGTAGGTCTCATTTTCAGACCATATGCAAAAGTGACATGTATGTCAATAACCATTGTGAGGTATTTAATAGCAAAATTCTTAAGTCTAGAGCCAAACCAATAATAGGGTGTCTAGAAGGACTTAGATTATATTGCATGAATAGGATTGTTAAAAGGAGGGAAATGATGTTGAAACATAATGGTGAAGTGTGCCCTAGAATAGCTAAAAAATTAGAAAAATGGAAAGGTCAATCAGGGGGTGGACTGCCATTGTGGTCAGGTGGTGGTGGTAGGTTTACAGTGACTATTACTGCTGGGGGTTATTCATTTGTGGTGGATTTGGGGAATAAAAAATGTTCTTGTAGGAGGTGGGACTTGTGTGGAATACCTTGTGCTCATGATGTGTCATGCATTAACAAAATAGGCCAGGATCCATACACATATGTACATGACTGTTTAACCAAGGACATGTATCTAAAGGTTTACAGTCACAACATTGAGCCTGTAAGGCACAGATCTGAGTGGGATCCAACTGGTGTTGAGCCACCTTTGCCACCAGTTAAACATACTCCTGTAGGCAGGCCTAAAGTTGTTAGGAGAAAAGATAATGACATTCCAGAATCAGGTCCAATAGGTACAAGTTTGAAGAGGAAAGGAACATCATTAAGATGTGGTTTTTGCAAGGAATGGGGTCACAATTCAAGAGGTTGTCCTCAAGTAAGTATGAAACATAATGTGGAACATCATTAATGTGGTTTTTGCAAGGAATGGGGTCACAATTAATGTGAAACATAATGTCACATTTTTGTTTGTCTATTTTCAGAAACTCAACAAGGAGCCAGGAGCTAAGAGGAGCAAGAAGGTTCAACAGACTTCAACAGCTGCAACACAAGAGTCTAAACATGAAGCTCCAATACAAGAGGCTCCAACACAAGAGTCTATGTATGAAGCTCCAACACAAGAAGCTCCAACACAAGAGCAATATGGAGGTTCTAAACAGTGGCAAGGGGGAATACATTCTGAGGGTAGCCAAAGCAAGGTGTCAGGTGAGGGCCTGCTTTCCAAAGACTACACATGGAAGGGGAAACATGTTACAACACAAAGAGACCTAGAATCTGCAACAAGATCCAAAAGAGAGAAAATCTAGTTTAGGAAACATGACAGTGAAGGGCCTGCTGCGGATTCATAGTGTTGGGATGGTAGGATTGGCATCTTTTTGTTATTTTTTGGGTACATAGATTTGTAGTGAAATGTGACTGCATTTGATGTATATGATGTTTGGTATTGGAATTGGTTAAATAGTTTGCAACTTATGTTTTGAATTGCAGCTCCTTTGGGAAATGTACTGACAATTAAGCACTTAAATGAATGGCTTCTGTTTTTTGTTCATTGAATGACAATAGCTTCTATGGTTTGTGCATGAATTGAATGACAAATGCTTCTATGGTTTATGCATTTTGCCTCTATTTTTTTGTCCATTGAATGACATAAAGGTTCTATGGTTTTGGTTTGTGCATACTTTTTACAGCATATATCATAAGTGTAACCCCATTTTACTTGGTTTATGCATACTTATTGTCAACTTTCTCATCAACCATAGATTTTACTATCAACTAGCACACCACTGTATCACAGCATCTTCATTCACACATGCACAAAAACATAATTTAAATCTTACACCATCTTCATTCAAATAAATTGCCCATACATTACAACCAAAAACTTCCCTCTGTACAAGCAATACATACATGATTTCAGCATTACTACCTAGAGCATGATATAGAAATTACAATCCCAGAGTACTACCAATGCATTGCCTAGAAAATTACTTGTGGGGAATTTCAGTCTTTGTTGAGTTGAACATGAAATAGGAAATCACAGCCCAAGTTGCAATCAAAAGACCCTTTGCAAACCTTGCCCTAATTTTGCACTCCTTCAGTTCATCTTGCAGAGCTTTGATTTCACCATCCAAATTCTCTAATCTTCTAATTAATCCAGGTATTACTTCCCTAGAACGCTCACACATTGGAGGATCAACCTAGAAGAAGAAATTACAACCACCGTTCCCAGCTAAACCCCAATTTGGACAACCAAGGAATCTTCTACCGACATTGTTTGAGCTTCTCCAAGCCGTCTTCATCACTGATTTCTTCATGCACCAGTAATTACGATCCATGAGCCCTAATTTCCCTTGATTTTCTTACTCGAATTTCTTGGATTTACTTCCCAAATCGAGTTGCACGAATGGGGCAACTGAATAGCTGGCTTGTGAATTTGTCTGGTAGTAGAAGAATGTAAGACCCCAAATAATTAATAAAGGAAATTTAATTTCCTTTAATTATTATTTTGAATAGTAAGGGTTGATTTGAATAATGTGGATAGTTATGGGTAAAATACGCAAACATTTCAAAATAAGCAAGTGGTTATAAAATATTCATTGTTGTCGGGGAATATTCGTTAGGTCGTGGAATATTCGTACTGTCGGGGAATATTCGTACAACGGCGCAGCCATGTGTGGGCCCCATAACGGAAAGCGATTGGAGGAAGAAAACGACAAATATAAGTTGTTTAAAAATAACGGCGTAGTTGTTACCGTTTACACTGTTGGAATACCCGGTGGTTAAAATACAGTAATACGCGTTGTTGCACAGTGGCACACGGTATTGCACAGTATTTTGAATTATTGATCCTTACGTAAGAAGGCACTACTCAATAATTGCTACAAGAGTTACTGTTCATTACTTTATTGATTCAATAATTGCTGCGTTGATATTTATATTATTATTGTTTCAATAATTGTCACTGCATAGTATTTTCCATTATCAGATCAATAATTCATATTATTTGAATAATATTATCAGATAACATTATTGGCAATGTCTAGAAAGTTCTGTCTAAGGAGAGGTTTGGTCACCTAATTGCGCGCCAGTAAGGAGAAATCCTTATTGGAAAGCCCCCTCTATCCTGGGAACGGCCTGGTGATTCTGTGATATTATTTTTAATAATTAATTATTGATTATTATGATAAAGAAAATATTTATTTTATGTGGATATAGATGGAGAAAATTTTTAATGTAACAATTGTTGAAAATTAATATTTTATCTTTTTCTGATAAAATAATTCATTTAAATATATTATTTTAATAATATATTAACGATGATATTTTTACAATGAATGTGGGATATATGAGTATATGAGGAGGTAGAGTATTTTTGTGGCATTAAATGTTTAACACATGTTTTGTGTGTCGGTGGACATAATTTTTGACCGAAAATTTAGTATAGACTGTAAAATCGCCCGTTTGTGGATTTTGGATAATTTCTGTTTGGAATTTGGAAAAAATTTCTTCTGCAAAGTTGTAGAGAATTGAAATTCCTATAAAAAGTCGCGAGATTCGAATTTTCTGACAAAAGGGCTATTTATTGTGAATTATTGAAGTTCCGGAGTTTCGAAATAATTGATTTTTGGAAGTTTTAATTATTATTTATCAACAAAAACGTTTTTCAAAGGTTGGTGGGCATCTTTAACATGTATTTGATGGCTAAAATTAGAATCCTTGGTGGTTGGCTTGAATGTTTTGTAAATATTAATATTATATTAATTTAGTCTCCTTTGGCGTTCTAACATTTTCCTATAAATAGAGGGCTAGGTTAGAATTAAAAATCACACCAGAAACAAAGTTTTCTCTCTTTCTCTCTCTATATTATCGAGCGTATTCTTGTGAGTATACTTTGAGTGTTGCTATACGGTGCAAGTTTCTGTCAGCACTATACCGAAATTCAGTCAGAAGTACGGCTATTTTGAGGTAAGGGATGTTATTTTCTTCTCAAATGATATTTTTTCTTCAATATCATTATGCCGGAATATTGGTGAACTTTTTTATCAAATTTGGAACTTTTTGTGCCGGAGTTACTATTCACGTATACGGTACTATTCACGTATACGGCACTATTCACGAATACGGCACTATTCACAGAAAAATTATTTTTTTTTCTTTTCGTCCAAAATATCTATTGTGGATACTAGCTTTGATTGTATCCATGTTTTGATCATTCTTGAATTTTACACCACTATGATTATTTTTGAGGTATTTTTGGACATGGATAAAACAAAGTACGAATCCTTAATTCTTAATCCTTGTCATTTTGTTTCACTGGATTCGCTTCTTTAAAAATATTTTTGTTATCATCTTCAGTCTTAAAGGAGGTTATTATTGAATATCTTTGGCCTGTAGTGCAAAGATGAATGATTTCTGATGAATATCTTTGGCCCGTAGTGCAAAGATGAACAGGTGTTTAGATGAACATGACCAACAGATGAATATCCTTGGCCTGTAGTGCAAGGATGAATATATGATTCAAGATGTGCATTGATTGATGTTACAGGGATAAAAATATTGTTGATGGACTATTAAATTCATAGACATTAGTAGATTTCATCCTCTACGTAACTCTTCTATGAATTAATATTTTCCGCTGCGAATATTGATTTAAAACTTGTTGTCTATTGTATTCTATCAGATTTTTCCCTGTTGAAGACTAACGATAATTTGTTGTATATTATCTTAGTCATAATATTTTTTACTGAGCTAGTTGAGCTCACCCTTTTCCTTTTTGTTCCATTTTTCTTCTCAGGAGACGAGAATATAGCGGGTACGAGTCGGGGTATGAATTGATGGTCCTTGAGAGAGTTGTTTAGTAGTCCTCACCATTTTTTGTAAAATAATATATCAATAATTGTATTGAGGACATAGTTGGGTATGTATATTGTCTAGATGACAATGTTTGTATTCAAACTCACAGTTTATGGGTTGTAAAAGTTGTGGTTGTTTCTGTACCATGTATTTGGCGACTCAAAATGGGTTGGATGGAATGGACCTATTTTGGGGGCGTCACAGTTGGTATCAGAGCTTAGGGATATGATCTCTGGCGGAGATCGGGAAATAGAACTAGGAGGGGAGAGACGAGTAATTCCTTCGCTAGTGTGTCCTACCTAAGCTTATTTGTTAGTTGGTCAGTATATAGGGATATTATGTGATATGTGATTTGCTTAATTAACCCTTGTTTTATGGCAGTATTTAAGAATGGCAACCGAGAATGTTAACAGTGGAGTTAATGAGACCGTGGAGATGCATGTACTTACTAACGAGGAGAACGTGCAACAGGCTGGCAATGTTCCTCCTGTGAACAACACCACTGATCAGACGATGAACGACGCAATGTTTAGAAGTTTTTTGCAGTTCATGCAAAATCAGACGAGGGAGACTCGTGTTCAAAATACAGGAGGAAATGATAACAATTCACGGGTTGTCACAGCCAAGCAGTTCAAAGAGTTGGGACCACCAGAATTTAAGGGAAAGCCAGATCCGATCATGGCGTAGACATGGGTCAAGCAAATTACCAAGATATTCGATGTCTTGGGTTGTACGGAGGAACAGAAGGTTCCATTCGCCACCTTTATGTTCCGTGGCGAGGCAGACTACTGGTGGGAGTCTGTGAAGCGTACCCATCCAGCCGCACTCAGCATGTCTTGGGAGACGTTTCAGAAACTATTTAATAACAAATACTTTCCTGAAAGTGTTCGTCATATGAAGGAAGTGGAGTTCATCAGATTAGAACAAAATAACATGACGGTGTCTCAGTACGAGGCAAAGTTTGCAGAGTTATCCAGGTTTGCACCTCATTTGGTGGAGAATGAGGAACGTATGACGCGGATGTTTCTGAGAGGTTTGAAACCCGGCATACGACAATATCTCATCTCTCATAAATTTTCTCTCTATTCAGATGTTGTTAACAGGGCTCAATTGTTGGAGCGAGATAACGAGTACGGTCAACCGAGGTACCACAATCAGGATCATACCGGAGATAGCAGTCAACAAAATAACGATAACCAGTGGAGAAAGAAAAATACGGACAAAAATGGTAACCACTTTGGTGGTAATCATGGCCATGAAAATAGAAGAAGCGAGTCAGGAGGAGATTTTAAAAAGAGGAGATTTAACAACGACCATGTGAAGACGACAGTGCCGGCAGCAACTGGTTCTAAGGGAGGAGAAAGACCACCGGTCATATGCTACAAATGCGGGAAAGAGGGACATATCAGTCCAAACTGCCCACAACAGTTCAAGGTATGCTATAATTGTGGAAAGGAATGACATATCGCTCGAGATTGTACGGTAGCAAAACCTAGTTCAGCGGGGACGGTGACTCAAAAGACTGTCCCAGAAAAGCCAAAGTCAATGGTTCTTGGAAGAGCGTTTGTTGTGACTGGTCAACATGCGAGGAACCCAAACGAGGTGATCACGGGTAAGCTATTTATAAATTCTTGCGAAGTTTATACCTTACTTGATACCGGTGCTACCCATTCATTTATCTCTCCTGCTTGCGCTCAACGTTTAAACTTGACTCCGGAGAAATTAGACTTTGACCTATCTGTGGAAACTCCGTTAGGAGAAACTTTTATCACATCCACTGTTTATAAATCTTGTTTCATTCAAGTTGGCATCATCACCTTACCTGTTGACCTTATCTCTTTAAAGATACTTGCTTTTGATGTGATTTTAGGGATTGATTGGTTAACTACTCATCATGCCAAAATTGATTGTTTTCGTAAGGTTGTTAGTTTTCATATTCCTAATCAACCTGTTGTTCGAATTCAGGCAACTTAACCATTAAAATCAATCACTATCATATCTAATCATAAAGCTATTGTTTATTGAAAAACGGATGTCAAGCTTTCTTAGCCCATGTTATGGATTTGAATAAAGACACGTCAAAATTGAATAATATTCCTGTTGTTATTGACTTTCCTGACGTATTTCCTGAAGAACTTCCCGGTCTACCCCCAGAACGTGAAGTTGAATTCTTTATTGATCTTGAACCTGATACAAAGCCCATTTCTAAAACCCCATATCGAATGGCTCCTATTGAACTTCAGGAGTTAAAAGTCCAACTACAGGAGTTATTGGACATCGGTTTCATTCGTCCTAGTACATCTCCTTGGGGTGCCCCTGTTTTTTTCGTAAAGAAGAAAGACGGGAGTATGCGACTTTGTATTGACTATCGGGAATTGAACCATGTCACCATCAAGAATAGGTATCCTCTACCTCGTATTGATGACTTGTTTGACCAGTTGCAAGAAGCACAATTCTTTTCAAAAATCGATCTTCGATCTGGATATCATCAGCTGAAAATTAGAACTGAGGATATTCCAAAGACTGCCTTCAGAACTCGGTATGGGCATTATGAATTCTTAGTCATGTCTTTTGGATTGACTAATGCTCCTGCTGCTTTCATGGATATGATGAACCGAGTATTCAAAGATTATTTGGATCAATTCTTTGTTGTCTTTATTGATGACATCCTCATATATTCCAAAAGCCGTGAAGATCATGAGCACCATTTGAAGCTGGTACTCCAAAGGCTTCGTGAAAACAAGTTATATGCTAAGTTGAAGAAATGCGAGTTCTGGCTTGAGGAAGTAGCATTCCTTGGGCACGTGGTGTCAAAAAATGGAGTATCTGTTGACCCGACGAAGATTGAAGCGATACAAAGTTGGGAGCAACCGAAGTCGGTCACTGAAGTACGTAGCTTTTTGGGCTTAGCTGGTTATTATCGGAGATTCGTGGAAGGGTTTTCTCGAATTGCTACTCCATTAACTCAGCTAACTCGGAAGGATACAAAATTCGTATGGAGCGAGGAATGCGAGAAGAGTTTCCAAGAGCTTAAGAGGAGACTTATTTCGGCACCTGTTCTAACAATACCATCTGGTTCGGATGGATTTGTTATCTACAGCGATGCTTCAGGCAAAGGGTTAGGATGTGTTCTCATGCAACGTGGGAAAGTCATAGCCTATGCCTCGCGACAACTTAAAGAGTATGAGAGGAATTATCCTACTCATGATCTAGAGTTGGCAGCAGTCGTTTTCGCGCTAAAGATCTGGAGGCACTATCTATACGGGGAGAAAGTGGAGATATATTCAGATCATAAAAGCCTCAAATATTTCTTCACTCAAAAAGAACTCAACATGCGGCAACGACGTTAGCTCGAGTTGTTGAAAGATTACGACCACACTATTCAATACCATCCTGGAAAAGCGAACGTGGTAGCTGACGCATTGAGTAGAAGATCATATGCAGGAATGAGTGCAATGATGTCAAGTATACGCATAGAGCCAACTTTAATAGAAAAAGTTAAGGTTGCTCAAGCCAGCGATCCGGAGCTGATGCATATGAAGACGAAAGTACAAGAAGGTGCCATTCCAGAAGCGAGAATTGATGAAGAAGGAATACTTCGAGTCCACTCCAGACTTTGTGTTCCTAACAATCCTGATTTGAAGTACAAGATCATGATGGAGGCACACAATACACCGTTTGCAATTCATCCTGGAAGTACCAAAATGTATCGTGACCTTCGACATACATTTTGGTGGAACAATATGAAAAGAGAGATTGCAAAGTTTATTTCAACGTGTTTAACTTGTCAACGTGTAAAGGCGGAGCATCAAGTGCCAAAGGGTCCATTGCAACCACTTGAGATTCCGAAATAGAAGTGAGAACCCATTACTATGGATTTCGTTACGGGTCTTCCTACGGTTTCTCAAGGCATCAATGCTATTTGGGTTATTGTTGATAGATTAACCAAGTCTGCTCATTTCTTGCCGATACGAGAGACTTATTCCCTTGAACGTCTTGCTCAAATGTACGTAAATGAGATTGTAAGATTGCATGGCATGCCAGTATCCATAGTTTCGGATCGTGACCCAAGATTTACTTCAAGATTTTGGGTTAGCTTGCAAAAAGCTATGGGTACGGAGTTACGATTCAGTTCGGCATACTATCCTCAAACGGACGGACAATCAGAGAGGACTATTCAAACTCTTAAAGATTTATTAAGACTCTGTGTCCTAGACTTCAAGGGCAGTTGGGATAAATATTTACCATTTGTAGAATTCTCCTATAACAACAGTTATCAGGCAAGCATTGGTGTGGCCCCATTTGAAGCATTGTATGGACGAAAGTGTCGCTCTCCAGTATGTTGGGACGAGGTGGGTGAAGCAACATTGTTGGGACCCGAGTTAGTACGTATGACTACAGAGAAGATCCAAACGATTCGACAACGTATACAAACGGCACAAGATCGACAAAAGAGTTATGCGGATCTTCATCGAAAGGACGTAGAATTTAGTGTTGGGGATCATGTATTGTTGCGTGTTGCCCCATGGAAGGGAGTTACAAGATTCGGGAAGAGAGGAAAGCTTAATCCACGATTTATTGGTCCGTTTCAAATTCTTGATCGAGTAGGTAATGTAGCCTATAGACTCGCGTTACCTCCAAGTATGTCTCGTGTTCATAATGTTTTTCATATATCTGTGCTTCGTAAATATGTGAAAGACCCGAACCACGTCATTGAGTTAGAACCGGACGAGATAGCCGAAGATTTAACGTATGAGGAGGTACCTGTCAAGATCTTGGATAGGAAGGAGCATGTCCTATGCACGAAGGTAATACCACAAGTTAAAGTTTTGTGGAGGAATCATGCTATAGAGGAAATGACCTGGGAGTTGGAAACTGGAAATGAAAGCGAGGTATCCTCACCTTTTCGAAACACAGGTACGTATGTCAATTTCGAGGACGAAATTTCATAAGGAGGGAGAGGTTGTAAGACCCCAAATAATTAATAAATGAAATTTAATTTCCTTTAATTATTATTTTGAATAGTAAGGGTTGATTTGAATAATGTGGATAGTTATGGGTAAAATACGCAAACATTTCAAAATAAGTAAGTGGTTATAAAATATTCATTGTTGTCGGGGAATATTCGTTTGGTCGTGGAATATTCGTACTGTCGGGGAATATTCGTACGACGGCGCAGCCATGTGTGGGCCCCATAACGGAAAGCGATTGGAGGAAGAAAACGACAAATATAAGCTGTTTAAAAATAACGGCGTAGTTGTTACCGTTTACACTGTTGGAATACCCGGTGGTTAAAATACAGTAATACGCGTTGTTGCACAGTGGCACACGGTATTGCACAGTATTTTGAATTATTGATCCTTACGTAAGAAGGCACTACTCAATAATTGCTACAAGAGTTACTATTCATTACTTTATTGATTCAATAATTGTTGCGTTGATATTTATATTATTATTGTTTCAATAATTATCACTGCATAGTATTTTCCATTATCAGATCAATAATTCATATTATTTGAATAATATTATCAGATAACATTATTGGCAATGTCTAGAAAGTTCTGTCTAAGGAGAGGTTTGGTCACCTAATTGCGCGCCAGTAAGGAGAAATCCTTATTGGAAAGCCCCCTCTATCCTGGGAACGGTCTGGTGATTCTGTGATATTATTTTTAATAATTAATTATTGATTATTATGATAAAGAAAATATTTATTTTATGTGGATATAGATGGAGAAAATTTTTAATGTGAACAATTGTTGAAAATTAATATTTTATCTTTTTTTGATAAAATAATTCATTTAAATATATTATTTTAATAATATATTAACGATGATATTTTTACAATGAATGTGGGATATATGAAGTATATGAGGAGGTAGAGTATTTTTGTGGCATTAAATGTTTAACATATGTTTTGTGTGTCGGTGGACATAATTCTTGACCGAAAATTGAGTATAGACTGTAAAATCGACCGTTTGTGGATTTTGGATAATTTCTGTTTGGAATTTGGAAAAATTTCCTTCTGCAAAGTTGTAGAGAATTGAAATTCCTATAAAAAGTCGCGAGATTCGAATTTTCTGACAAAGGGCTATTTATTGTGAATTATTGAAGTTCCGGAGTTTCCGAAATAATTGATTTTTGGAAGTTTTAATTATTATTTATCAACAAAAACGTTTTTCCAAAGGTTGGTGGGACATCTTTAACATGTGTTTGATGGCTAAAATTAGATTCCTTGGTGGTTGGCTTGAATGTTTTGTAAATATTAATATTATATTAATTTAGTCTCCTTTGGCGTTCTAACATTTTCCTATAAATAGAGGGCTAGGTTAGAATTGAAAATCACACCAGAAACAAAGTTTTCTCTCTTTCTCTCTCTATATTATCGAGCGTATTCTTGTGAGTATACTTTGAGTGTTGCTTATACGGTGCGAGTTTCTGTCAGCACTATACCGAAATTCAGTCAGAAGTACGGCTATTTTGAGGTAAGGGATGTTATTTTCTTCTCAAATGATATTTTTCTTCAATATCATTATGCCGGAATATTGGTGAACTATTTTTATCAAATTTGGAACTTTTTGTGCCGGGGTTACTATTCACGTATACGGTACTATTCACGTATACGACACTATTCACGAATACAGCACTATTCACAGAAAAATTATTTTTTTTTCTTTTCGTCCAAAATATCTATTGTGGATACTAGCTTTGATTGTATCCATGTTTTGATCATTCTTGAATTTTACACCACTATGATTATTTTTGAGGTATTTTTGGACATGGATAAACAAAGTACGAATCATTAATCCTTAATCCTTGTCATTTTGTTTCACTGGATTCGTTTCTTTAAAAATATTTTTATCATCTTCAGTCTTAAAGGATGTTATTATTGAATATCTTTGGCCTGTAGTGCAAAGATGAATGATTTCTGATGAATATCTTTGGCCCGTAGTGCAAAGATGAACAGGTGTTTAGATGAACATGACCAACAGATGAATATCATTGGCCTGTAGTGTAAGGATGAATATATGATTCAAGATGTGCATTGATTGATGTTACAGGGATAAAAATACTGTTGATGGACTGTTAAATTCATAGACATTAGTAGATTTTCATCCTCTACGTAACTCTTCTATGAATTAATATTTTCCGCTGCGAATATTGATTTAAAACTTGTTGTCTATTGTATTCTATTAGATTTTTCCCTGTTGAAGGCTAACGATAATTTGTTGTATATTATCTTAGTCATAATATTCTTTACTGAGCTAGTTGAGCTCACCCTTTTCCTTTTTGTTCCATTTTTCTTCTCAGGAGACGAGAATATAGCGAGTACGAGTCGGGGTATGAATTGATGATCCTTGAGAGAGTTGTTTAGAAGTCCTCACCATTTTTGTAAAATAATATATCAATAATTGTATTGAGGACATATTTGGGTATGTATATTGTCTAGATGACAATGTTTGTATTCAAACTCACAGTTGATGGGTTGTAAAAGTTGTGGTTGTTTCTGTACCATGTATTTGGCGACTCAAAATGGATTGGATGGAATGGACCTATTTTGGGGGCGTCACAACAGGTTGGTATCTGATCTGATAGGTTACAAATCTTAGGTATGAGTATCTAAGACTATAATAGTAGAGAGAAGGAAAAGAAAATCGTTGAGTTAAATGATTAAGGAAGAAGATCACCACGTGATCATATTGAATTGTAAGAATAGTTGTTATGTTAAACGGTGAATGATTTGTAGCTAATGCTATAAATGAATGGTACTATGAAGTATTACGAGAAGAATAAATCAAATTGAGTTATAAAGGTTAGCATATGAATTAAAGAAGATTTATATTAAGTACTGAGAAAGTTAGAAGTTCAAAGATTTTGATTGAGGACTCATGTGATAGCTGAGTAGTACGAACCTTCGAATGGGAGGGGGTTTGTGATTACTTAGTTATTACAGTGATAATCATTGGAATAGTATGTCGCGCTATCAATATGTATATGACGGAAAGGTGAATCTTTTCTCATATATATACTTGATAGGTAGAGAATAATAAGATAGGTGCGAGTTCTTGAAACTCATACTTATGAAAAGTTTGTGAATCATAGTTATGTGCTATGTTTCTGAGGCCTAAGCATATGGATAGTCCTTGATTTGTTCTTGGATTACATATTGCAAAGATAATTTCTTAAACACATATGGTTGTGGAAAGTTCTTAAACACATAAAGTGTGGTAAGTCGATGGACTATACTAAGGTATAGGAATGTTTAGACTAAAAATGAAGTATTTTCAGTAAACTTAGCATTGTAGGTCCTAGAGAAGATTAAGTATTGTCACAAATAAGATAATGAACGAAGATGGAGAAATAGGATATTCTGAATCATCTAGCTATGCTAGATTTCGAAGTTTATTGAAATCGTGCTTATGTGTGCGTTTTAAAAAGGAAATAATTGGTTCAACTTTTGAAACCAACAGACTTTAAAAGAACTAATCTTTATATGTCTATGCTAATTGTTTTGGCTAGACAAAAATTGATTTGAAATATCAAAATGAATTTTATATCATCAATCCATTTGATGCAAGGATGGTAAACGAATGGAGTTATTAATGCAATTAAACATAGTGTTGGATTTGATCTTATGATCAACAACCCGCTATGGTATGTAGTATAATGAAGAAGTCATAAACTGACGAAGTCCTCAACGTAATATGAAAAGTATGGTATCATGACGTCATGAAACGTTTTGATTTTTTGTAAAAGAATTTAAATAAGTAGTCGATGTCAATTGATTTGACTAGATGAGATAGTTTACCTTCTTGGTAATTGTAAACTGACTGTGATAGAATGGTTTACGGTGAAATGTTGTTAAACCTAGTAAGAGTTCTTGGTCGATTTGACCCCTCAGTAAAAGTATGAAATGTTTTAAATGAATTTTTATATTCCTCGTTATTCATTCTACTTCATGATACTTGATAAGTTATAGAGGTGAGGGAATGTTTGAAAGATAAGAACTTCTTTAAAGAAAAGTTGAGAAGAAGAGTAAGCTAAAATTTCGATGACAAAATTCTGTGAAGAATGGGAGAATGAGAAGACCCGGGTATGGGTGTGGTTTTAAGAAATTCCGAGGACGGAATTGTTATAAGGAGGGAAGTGTGACAACCCGAGTAAAACCGGATTGTCCAGAATTTAAGTTTAAAGAATTAGTTATTAATAAAATGAATTTTTATTAATATTATTATGTGATATGTGTTTATTAATCGTTCTATAACCTAGGATGATTATAAGTCGGGAGGATTCTGGCTACGAGCTAGACTGAACGTGTAATAACCTGATATTTTTATATAAATAAATAAGAAATTTTGCATATAATTTTTTTATTATTATTTTAATGATGGGAATATGTGACAGGTGATGTGTATGTATGTATGTGATAAAAAAAATTTATTTATTACATGAATAATTTTAAATAATTTTATTTTAGAAATATTGATCATTATAAAGTATATTCTTATAATAATTAATTTTATAGTAGAAATGTTTTTATTATTTATTTTCTATGAAAATATGGTCATATATTATTTAAATAATATATAAAATGATTATTGGAATTATTATAATTACTATTTTATTATATGAATTTATTCAAATTAATTAAGTTAATTATTTTCATTTAATTAATTATGTTACGAATTTAAAAGATATATCAGATATGGAATCCAAACTTTTATTATGGATTTTCATCAATGAATAAGAATAATAATATTATATTTAATATAATATTATTTTTTAATGCTATAAATATATACAGTATATGTGTAGACTGATAATGGTTAGTCAATTATGGTGTATAATGACAAACCCTAGTATTAGTGTCATAAACCATAATTGGAAACTCAAAACTGGAGTTTAAGATCAGTCAGAAATTATGTTATATGAATTATGTTGCGTATTATGGAATTTAATGATAATTACGGAAACCCTATTAATTACTTATAAAACCCTAATTATTAATTAGAAACCCTAATTTGCTAATTAGGAACCCTAATTGCTAAGTTAGAGATCCTAATTATTATTTTAGTAAATTGTAATTTTAATTTGGGAACCCTAGTAATATTAAGAAACCCTAATTATTTAAAATCCTAATTTTCTATTAAAAATCCTAATTTGAATTAGTGTGTTCTAATTAAAATTTTATTAAACTTTAAACTTAATTTTTCAAACCCTAAAAATTATTTGGGAAACCTTAAGGTTTAAAATCTATTGATTAAACCCTAGATTCAATGTCATTACAATTGCTAGCAAAATGACCACTATGCCCTTTTTGTCCCATTCTTGAATTATTGTTAGCAACTCTTGCCATATCTTGGCAAGTCACCAACCCTAAGCATAGAATGTGCCTACAAACTCTATAATTCAGCCTTTTATTGACACATATACCAGCATTATTCATTGTATCTAATGATTATATGATATAAGAGAGAGAAAGTTACTAAAGTTGCTCATTTGTCTATCTAACTCTCAAAAACCTTTTCTCTATCCCAAACCTTCAAAAATATAAGGCATTTCAATTCCAAAACCAAGCCCCACGAAATCCACTAAGAAATCAGAAGCCCAAATTTAAGATAGATCAAAGTGATGTATAAAAACTAACGCTAGAATCGGATCTTGGTTGCCATTTTAGATGTTAGTTTTTTTGTGTTAAACATGTTGTATGTAGTGTATATTGATGATCTGGGTTGATAGATGTTAGATCCATAACATCTATAGGCTCGGATTTAATGTTTTCCAAAATCTGGAAAATATTTTTTGTATTATCTGACAACGAATGTCAGACCTTATATCTCAGTGTTCGTTAATGATTTTTGTGTTTTGAAAGTTTGTAGTTGTAGTATGTTATGAGAGCTTTGATTTGGAACTGGAATCATGTGTAGATCGTGTTTAGATTTCAAGTTATGGGTGGTCAAACTCCGTTGACCGACCATGACTTGATAAATCTGGGTAACCCAGGTTTTTCCAAGAATGTTCTGACATTATATTTGTAATAACCCGATATTTTCTATAAAAATAAATAAGGAATTTTTGCATATGAATTTTTTTTTGATAAGAATAAGTGTCAAGTAATGTGTACGATAAATGCAAATATATTTATTACTTGAAAAATTAGAAATAATTTTAGAATTATTAATTACTACAAATTATATTCTTATGGTAATTAATTTCTGTAAGCAGAAATGTTTTTATTAATTATTTTCCATGAAAACATGATTGGATATTATTTAAATAATATATGAAGAGACAATTAGAATTATGATAATAAATATTTTATTATATGAATCTGTTCAGAATATTTAAGTTAATTATTTTAACTGGATTATTGATGTTGTGCACGAAGGATAAGTTAGATGTGGAATCCAAACCCTAAATTTGGATTTTTATCCAGGAATGAGAATAATAATGTAATATTAATTATATTTTAAGTTTCAGTACTATAAATATATACTGTATATCTGTAGATTGTTAATATTGGTCAAATGTGGTAAATTATGATCCTTATACCGTGTTGTTAAACCCTAATTATTAAACTCAGTTATGAGATAAAACTGAGTAGTAACTGTGTTATATGATTTTTACTGTGTATTAGAATGTCTGTAATTAGAAGAAACCCTAATTACAGTAAAATATATAGATAATTAGAAAACCCTAATGGTTAATTAAGAAACCCTAATTGTTAATATTAAGAAACCCTAATTTTCTATTAAAACCCCTAATTTTAATTTATTGTGTTTAATTAAAATGTTATTGTACAATTATTTTAAATTGTCAAACCCTATGAATTATTTGGGTAATGTAAGATTTACAATCTAGTGAATAAACCCTAGATTTAATTACCTTGTACAAGAATGTCCTTGACATTTTAAGTGAAATTACCAAAATACCCTTTTTGGTCTTATTAGTGCATTATTAGTTGCATTGTTGCTAGAATCTTCACAAATGCCAGTCATTCACCATCTTCTATAATCTACCATGACACTATAGCATTACCCACAAATAATTCAGCTATCACACATCATTGTATGGATGATTTGTATAATTTAAAGAGAGAGGAAATGCACATTTATTCTAAAATTATGCAACAATCACTTAGCCATTCTCTCTAGACCAAACCTCTGAAAAACTCTTGCTATATCAGTCCTAAACACAGCCCCACGAAATCCCATAACAAATCAGAAGCATAGAAATTAGAATCAAAGTTTGGAAAAGGTATAAAACCTTACTTGAATTTTTGTCCAATTTTTTTGTGTTAGATGTTATGTTTAAGTGTTATAATATGTTTATTATAGTGTCTTATGATGATATGGGTTGCTAGATGTTAGATCCATAACATTTAGAAGCTCAGATTTGAAGATCTTCAAAATCTGGAAAATTTCATTTTTGTGTTCTGACAACGAATATCAGAGGCTGTAGATCTCAGAATGTTAAGTGTTTTTGATGTTTAAAGCTTGTTATGTGTAGTCTGTCATGTTTTCTTTAATCTACAAAAAGAATCAGAATCAATTGATGTATATATTGGTAGTTATTAACGGTCAAAGTCCGTTTACCGGAATTGACCGGGCCATTTTTGGGTAACCCAAAATGCATGAACAAGCGTCTGACAGTGCATTCCAGCATCTAGATCTGTCAGTGTGTTGATTATTTGGTTTGTTTATTGTGTCTAAGATGTAGCTTGGTATTAGTACTACATGATTATGCCTTAAAATCTCCTTACGATTGAACTATTTGATCATAGTGGCTGGTCAAATTGGTGCAGAAGTTCACAGTTTCGTTTTCTGGAAATTCCAGAAAACTTCAAGAACATTGTTCTGACAACCGTTTGACTAAACATTATTTGCTTTATTATTTGTTGTTATTGTTCTTTTTTGTGATATATCTGTAGTCCTACATGTTATCTACATACTGCAGCAATTAGATCATAAAACGATTAAAAGGATAGCATGTAGTGAAGCCTCAAAATATGACCCTCGCCACTGATCGAGTTTCTGGGCAACCCAGAAACTCAAGATCATGTCTGACATCAAATTCTGTAGATTATATCTTGCTATTATGTGATGATATGGCCATGAAATCTGTTTATAATTGTAGTACTACATGAGTACTACAATATTAGGTAAATATATAATCCAGAAACATCATTATTTGATCACAATTCATGGTCAAAATGGGCCACTCGATAACTGACTTGATTTCTCGGTTTTGATGAAGAACACCTGTAGCGACAATTACGTCGCTATAGGCAGCCTTTAGCGACAGTTTATTTATAAAATTAATTATTTTAATTAAATAATTACAATAAATTAGATTTAAAGTATTAAAAATACATTATTAATTATTAAAAAATAGTTTAATGTCCGAAAATTATATTTTAATTATTTTGAATATATTTCATAAATATTTAATATTTTTGGAATTTTAAAATTATTTAATTTATTTAATTATAATATTAAATAAATTATTTAAAAATGATTTTAATACATGAAAAATCATTTAAAATTATATTATGGTATAAGAAAATATTTTAAGTTATTTTCCCAGACTTTTAATATTTTGTGATGAATTTCATTAATTAATTATTATTAATGATATTAAAGTTATTTAATGATTATATTAAATAATTTAGTTTAAAATGATTTTATTATTTTAAAAATCATTTTAAATGAAAATAAAGTGTTTAAAAAATATTTTAAGTTATAAAATATAATTTTTAATATTTAAAGGATAATTTCATTAATAAATCAATATTAATGATAATAATGTAATATTAAGGATATTTTATTTATTAATAATTACATTAAATAAATAGTTTTAAAAATGGTTTTATTTACTTAAAAATCATTTAAAAAGGATATAAATAAATTAAAAATATTTTAAGTTATTATAAATAACTTTGATATTTGGTAATGGTTTCATTAATAGTTTAATATTAATTGAATATTAATGATAATAGAATTGTTTGATATTTAAATCATTTAATTATGATTCCGATATTCGAAAATTCATGATAAATTATTATAAATGTTTACTAAGTCATTTAAAATAATATGACTGATACTTAAGGATGTTGAGATACAGAATAGAGTCTTAGACTTGATAATTACCCGATAAAGCTATCGATACACTGACAATTTTCAGAAATTAATATAAACTTAGTTATTTTGAATGTGTTATTGTTTGTTTATGATGTAATGACTGTTAGATATGTGTGATAATGTGATTAGGTTATGTGTTGACTGCAATAGACAGTTTTATGTATTGTAATATTTTATTCTAATCAGTAAATGATCTTACTACTGATAGGTGATTATATAAAAGATTAAAACTAAGTTACATTATGTAAGCAGCGTATCAGGTAAGTATCCTACCTTTGTATTTCTTTATGCAATGGACATGAGTAAAAATGTTTCAGAATTATATTATTCCTGTACATATTATATACGCTCATTGATTATCAACATTTTAGTTCAGATATATATTTGTTCGTTAATTTCTATAAATGGTTATACAAGTGTCCCCCATTGGATAATCATCGGTATTCATTCACATGTTCATACACCTTTGTCAATTACACCGTATACGTATATGTTGAATTATAGATTATTTTTGAACAAGATAAAACCTTTTTGTATCCAATCAAATTTCTTTGGTTTGGACTCAAGGACTAATTATGAACATCCCGAATATGGAAAAACTTATGCGCCCAAGGCAGATAGAGTGAACGATAACATCGTTCTTGTAATGTAGTGTTGATCAATACAGGGCACAATGGGCTGATCACCCCCGTGTCCTATAAGTTATGACGGTATGCAGATGACGTTCTGCTAAACCATTTCGAAAAATGAAAAGAATGTTCATAGTATGTCACTTAAACCCATTTATAGCCAGTGCGTAGTTTCAAAAATTTGAAAGAGGGTTGTTATGTTATTATTATCGGTTCAGATTACTTCACAACTTTTGATTCGTTGTAGAAGAGTTATATAAAGAAAATACTTAAATTCTTTCAGCTTATATAAATATAATTGCTATTACTCGCTGGGGCCCTCAAATTGCTCATCCTTGCCTTAGTTTAAATATTTTCAGTTAATTTTGAAGAACCAGAAAGCTCAAGCAGAAATAAAGGAAAAGGAAAAGCTAATCGAATAGATTTGTGGTAGTTGCTGTAATAGTTTTATATTAAGACAATGATATATATAATAATATAATGTATTGTAAGGAATGTACTTTAAGGTCTCGTACCTGGGGAGATAAACTTTGTTGCATATGTAAATTAAGTTTGAATTTTATATTATTGTTATTATTATTAGTATTAGTCAGCTTATAGAATGGTATCGTGAAGCACCTGAAAGTAATATGCACAAGCCAATCATGTTTGATGATAAAGCATATACTTTGTAACAATCTTATTCATTTATTAATAAAAAGTATTAATTTATTAAGGCTTTTAATTATCTACATGATGCTTTTTTATAATATGTGATAAACCCATAGTTTAAGCAATGCTTTAGAATAATGATGATGATCATTATAATGAGATTAAATTCTTAGAAAGCTTAAAACTAAAATATTTCCCAATCGTTGGATTACTAATTGGGGATTAGTGAATCCGGATAGATTGGTACATACGTTGCTTGTCATTGGATGAGGATGATTGATCTCATGATCATTGTGTGGAGACACTAAAGCAAGTATATAGGTGCTATTAGAGAATAAGTTCACTAAACGTGACTCGCTAAGGAATACCTAATGGAGTTTTACTTGCATGTCAATAGGAATTCTGTAGTGATAGTAGTACAAGTGATCCTTGGACTTGAGATCATCATAGTATCTTGTGTATGATGAGTTATACTTTGACTTATTCCTTAAAACCTTAGGGTATATGAAAGGATATGCTTGGGTATAATAAGTTATACATGGAGATAATGTATGATCAATAAAGAATCTACCACTTCTAGTAAAAGAAGAGAAATGTCCTATGTGATTCGATAAATGAAACCCAGTAGTCCTTGGCAAGGAAGAATGAAATTAGAAAGGAGTTTCTAATTTGAATTATTGGAGTTGTGCATTAAGGATCGAAAAAATATAATTAAATAAAATAAGATTGACAGTAATTCCATGTCTTATATTAATTGGGACATTGTATGGTGGAAGGATTGAATTGTACGGTAACTATTTACTCAAGGGTTCTTTTATGATTAATGTTGAAATCTATATTATCTGAAAGTCGTTGATCGCTAGGGAGGTTATCCCTATGTAGAATAAATATTATTTATTTAAATAAATTATTAGTTTAAATTTTTATTTAAATAAGCTTAGAATTGTTCTAATTGATTTATTCACAACCGGTTTAATATGGAGAACCTAAAGGGTCCACATAAAAGGAAGAATAATTATTTAAGAATTTAATGGCATAATCGTAATAATAAGTTAAGTATATTTAATTAATCTATGGTGATAGAATAAATGAAATAGCTTAATAATTATTTAATATTTTAGAAATATTAAATATAAATTAATAAGAGGAGTCTTTATTATTATTACTATTATTGTTATTTAATCCTAAAGGAGTTTGAGAATTAATTATAAAAGTACTCTCAAATATTCTAATAGGATTAGGAGGCAAATTAATTAAAAGAGTTTAATTAATATCCCTAATAAGATTAGGGAGCTTAATTAATTAAAAGGTTAATTAATTATTCCTAATAAGATTAGGAGCCTAATAATTAAAAGAGTTTAATTAATTAAAATAAAACCCATTCCTTAATGTTAAGGATGGGTTGCCACATCTATAAATAAGAGGAGTTTATAGGGTGTGTGAAGAGGTTGACGTATTATTAGAATACGTAATTCCAATAGTTGGGAGAGTACGCCTTTTTCTATAGAGATAGAAAAACTAGGGTTAGTCAACAAATCTTCTTGAATTCTTTCTTCCTTGGTGGATCACCTCTAGAGGCCAAACACTTGGATGGCTAACGTTGATCAAAGGAAGGGACCAAACCCGGTGGATTCAAGTTGAACGCGAAAAGGATTGGAGGTGAACTTGTACTGAGGAAGCTCGATCTTCAAGGGTATGATTCTTATTCTTTCTTTTTCGTTTAATTAATAATTGCGCATAAAGGATGATCCGGGTTTATGGTTTGTAAAATTTTAAAAACTCTGATTTTCTACGCTTCCGCTAATTTTGTGCAATTTGATTGCGTTCATGAATATTACAAACTAACAGTGGTATCAGAGCCAAACCTTTATGCGAATTATTAAGTTTTAATTTGATATGTATATTGAATGTGTTTAGAATAATTAATTGGGCATAATTTTATTGTATAAAATTTAAATAAAAAAATTCCGAAAACCTGTTGAAACGCGAAGTCGCGAACTGATATTTGTTTTTTTTATTGCTCGTGATTCGCTGTCATGGGGTTATTATATATATTCAATGTACAGCAACTAGGTGATTATTCAAAAGGTTATTTGATTATAATCTTCTTTCGGGAAAATCACGTGGCCATCCTCTGAAACTTTGACAGCAACATGTTTACATGTAATTTTTAAAATATATTTTAATGATTACAGTTAATATGTTTACAATTTTATTAACTTTGAAGGGATTTCAAACTGCACGAAACAGGTTGTCACGTGATTGGGGTACACGGATTATATATAAATTAAGATATAATATTTAATAATTTATAATTAAATAAAAAAATTTATTTAATATT
>JAINUV010000167.1:0-125895 GCA_020205505.1 Panax japonicus
ATTTTCTTTGTAAATGATATTATTTTCTTCAATATCATTATGCTGAATTATTGATATGAGTTTTATTGTGGAATTTCTACCTTTTTGTGTCGGGGTTACTATTCACGTATACAACACTATTCACCAAAAAATAAATTTTTCTCTTTTTCGTCCCAGATGTCTATTATGGTTACTATCATTGATTGTATCCATGTTTTGATCTTCATTTTATACTTGTTTTGTTAAAAGTTTGGCTTCTATACTCCATGAAATTAGTAAAATATCCTTTATATTTGCGTTTCATTCAGTATCTTTTTATGGAAATATTATTCTGAGCATTCTTGATAAGTTTTAACCTTTTCATGTTGGGGTACTATTCACGGGGTTACTATTCTCGAAGTTACTATTCATTTGGTTACTATTCACCCGGGGTACAATTCATGACAAAAATTTATTACTTTTCGGTCCAAATCATTTTTGATACAATATTATTCTTGAATTTTACTCCACAAAGTAGTATCATGTTGACAATTTGGACATTATTGATTTCTGGATAAATTAAATTATAAATCTTTAAAAATTTATCCTTGAACTTGTTTTATTGAATTCTTATATCATTGTCATCATCCTCATGTTTATATTCTGTTGAAAGTCATATGTGGCCTGTAGTGCATAGATGGACTTGGTATGATTATGACCAGGGATTATTCGGTATAATCATGACCATAATGTTACAAATGATGTGGTAAAAGTCCTCATTGGCCCGTAGTGCATTGATGGACAGTTTTTGGTATGATTATGGCCATGGATTCTCTTCGGCCAAGTGTGCAAAGATGAATTATTTTATAGTATGATCATGAGTATTGATGAATACACGAATATCCTTGGCGCCAGTAAGGAGAAATCCTTATTGGAAAGCCTCATCTTTCCTGGGAACAGTTTGCTTGTCAATATTATGATTCTGTAATATTATTTGTGAATAATTAATTATTGATTTATATGATAAGGAAAATATTTATTTTATGTGGATATAGATGGAGAAAATTTTTAATGTGACAATTGTTGAAAATTGATATTTTATCTTTTCTAATAAAATAATTTATTTAAATAATTTATTATATTATAATAATATAATAATGGTGATATTTTTACAATGAATGTGGGATATATGAGTAAATGAGGAGGAAGAGTATTTTTGTTACAAAAAATGTTTAACACATGTTTTGTGTGTTTGGTGGACCCTATTTTTTTTTACTGAAATTTGATTATAGCCTGCAAAATCGTCCGTATGTGAATTTCGGTCAATTTCTGTTTGGAATTTGGAAAAACTTAAACTTACAAAGTTGTAGAGAATTGAATTTCCTATGGAAGGTCATAAGATTCGGTTTTTTTGATAAAGGGCTATTTATTATGAATTATTGAATTTCTGGAATATTGGGTCTGTATTGATTTTGTTACAAAAGATGTTTAAAACATGTTTTTCATTTTGGTGGTCCCCACTTGCATTTGTTAGTTGCTGAAATCAGATGGCAAGGTGTGCGTAAGAAAATAAAATAAATATATTAATATTTTATTAAATTTTCTGCTTTGGTGTTCTAAGCATTTTCTTATAAATAGGATGCTTAGGTTAGAATTGAAAATCACACCAGAAACTGAAATCTTCTCTCTCTATATTATCGAGCGTATTCTTGTGAGTATTTTGATACTTCGAGTGTTGTTATACGGTGCAAGTTTTTTTCAGCGTTATATCTGATATTCCAGCCAGAAGTACTATTCTTTTAAGATAAATGGTATTATTTATTTCATATTCTGAAGAGATGTTATTTTTCGTATTCGTATGAATATTATTTCGTTCAATATTCGCAAGAAATATTATTTAAATTTAATATTCGTAAGGAATATTATATTCGTTCAATATTCGAAAGGAATATTATTTTCGTTTAATATTCGTAAGGGATGTTATTTTCTTCGTAAATTATATTATTTTCTTCAATAGCATTATGCCGAATTATTGATATGAGTTTTATTGTGGAATTTCTACCTTTTTGTGTCGGAGTTACTATTCACGTATACGACACTATTCACGTTTACGATACAATTAACCGAAAAATTAAATTTTCTCTTTTTCGTCCCAGATGTCTATTATGGTTACTATCATTGATTATATCCATGTTTTGATCTTCATTCTATACTTATTTTATTAAAATTTTGGCTTCTATACTCCATGAAATTAGTAAAATAACCTTTATATTTGCGTTTTATCTAGTATCTTTTCATGAAAATATTATTCTGAGCATTCTTAATAAGTTTTAACTTTTTTATGCCGGGGTACTATTCATGGGGTTACTATTCACTCAGTTACTATTCACCTGGGGTACTATTCATGACAAAAATTGATTACTTTTCGGTCCAAATCATTTTTGATACAATATTATTTATGAATTTTACTCCACAAAGTAGTATCATGTTGACAATTTGGACATTATTGATTCCTGGATAAATTAAATTGTAAATCTTTAAAAATTTATCCTTAAATTTGTTTTATTGAATTCTTATATCATTGTCATCGTATTCATGTTATATTCTGTTAAAAGTCATCTGTAGCCTGTAGTGCATATATGGACTTGGTATGATTATGACCAGGGATTATTCGGTATAATCATGACCGTAATGTTACAAATGATGTGGTAAAAGTCCTCATTGGCCCGTAGTGCATTGATGGACAGTTTTTGGTATGATTATGGCCATGGATTCACTTCGGCCAAGGGTGCAAAGATGAATTGTTTTATGACATGATCATGACCATTGATGAATAAACAAATATCCTTGGCCCATAGTGCATGAATAATTTGTGGTCGTGATACTAAAGAATATCTTTGGCCGTAGTGCAGGGGTGATTCGATGATGTGGATTATTTATTAAGCTGAGTCTCAGCGATAAAAGTGATGAAAAACCTTTTTAAATCATAGAAGATAATGGATTTTATGCTCTACTTGACTCTTCTAATGGATTGCTTGTTCCGCTAGCAGTTAAACTTGATGTTTGTTATATTTTATCAGTTTAACACTATTGAAGGCTAACGATAAATTATTCTGCATTATCTTAGTCATAATATTTCTTACTGGGCTAGTTGAGCTCACCCTTTTGCTTTCATTGTTCTCTTTAAGAAAATGAGAACGTAGCTGGGACTAGTCGGGGAATGGAGTGATGGTCCAGATAATAGCATTATTAGTCCTCACTATTCTATGAAATAATGTGATAATAAATGTATTGAGGACTCCATTTGAGTTGAATACTGTCTAGAAGATAATATTCGTATTAAAACTCCCAGTTTATATTTTGTCGTATTTTACATGACAGTTGTATTATTAAGTTGTATTTAAATTTTGTACCATGTATTTGGTGACTCAACATGGGTGATGTATACATATTTTGGGGGCGTCACTCATACAATGGATCCCACTTTTATGTGAGAAGAAACCATATAAAAATAGTGATTTCCAATATAAAAATATATAAATTTTTATCTGATTTAAAATTGTAAAGTACTATTATTATAACGGTTTAAAATAATCTAATTTGAATTATAAAAATTATACTATTTTACCTCATTATAATTGTAAGACCTTAAATATTTAATAAAGAGAATTTAATTTTATTGTAATTATTATTCTTAACAGTAAGATAGTAAGATGTTAAATTGATAAAATGATAAGTTAAGGGTGATATGTGAAATTATAAAAAGTATGTTGGGAATATTCATTCTCTCGCAGAATATTCCTTTTGTTGAAAAATATTCGGTAAATTACGACGACGTCGAAATAACCAATTATTGGTGGGGCCCCACAATGAAATATTTTCAGATACAAAAAACGACATAAATAACATTTTTAATAAAAAAAAATAGTCAATGGTACTATCACTTTTAACTATTTAAATATTAGGTGATAAAATTACAGTAACACGCGATATTCTATAATGACACACGATATTCTACAGTATCACACGGTTTTGCACAATACTTCATATTATTGATTCAATAATTATTACACTAACAATTGCATAGTATTTCATATTATTGAACTTAATAATTGTCATAGTAACAAATGCACAATATTTCATATTATTATATCAATAATTGACACGACATAATAACACATATTATTTGATATAATATTATTAAGCTAGCAAAAATTATTAACAATGTCTAGAAAGTTCTGTCAAGAAAATGGGTTATTTAATTGCGCGTCGTTTATACGGAGGCTTCCTTTTTCCTAGGAACGATTTATTTGTCAATATTGTGTCTATAATATTTATACTTAGTGTTGAATGTGAGCATCAGTATGACGCCCCCAAAATAAATATACATCGCTCATTTTGAGTCGTGAAATACATGGTACAGAAAACAACTACAACTTCATTATTACAATTACCGTGCAAAATACGACAACACATATGTTGCGAGTTTAAATACAAATATTATCTTTTAGACAGTATTCAAACTCAAATAAGTCATCATTACAATTATTGATACACTATTTTACAAAATAGTGAGGACTGCTTGTTAGAGTTTATGCCCTAGAGGCCAATTATTTGATATAATTGCGTAATGTTTTGATATTATATTTGATTGAATAAATATATGATTTTATTATGGTTTTATTTACTGCATAATATAATTGTTAACATAATAAAATTCCTTAGAATAGTGATAAAAATTATATAGTTTCAAGTATGTGACTTGAACATGAGATTATATATTACCATTAGTATCAGTGTTCTTAAATGTCCCTAGTCGAGTATCATTGTTGATGGGACAACAATGATGTATTGAGACTAGTATGTGGATTGACTGATGACAAAATCTCATTGGTCATAAATATATGAGATATTAAGTCAATGCATAGGTACATGTTAGAGAACGATGTATTGGACAGACCCACCATGAGAATTCTATATGGAGCATTATGCGAAGTGTCATTAGCAATTCTCATAGTGATAATGATGTAATGGTCCTCCGACCTGAAATCGCTATATTACTACACGAGAATTTATGTACTTTGATATCATCAAATGTCACCTTTAATAGGGTGGACTATAAAGGTGATTATTGGGTTCATCATTAATCGTGTGAGAAATATGAGTGATCTAGATGGAATTTAACCATCCTATATATTGTGGGTGATATCCATAGGCCTCTTGATTGAGTAGGACTATGAAATGTATGGCCATGCTCAAATAGTGATTTGTTTCATATAGTCTACTCATTGATCAAGAAAACTCAGATTAAATTATGAAGAGTATGACACATTCCATGACTCGAGTTTAATCTAGGATATTAAGGTTATAAAAGGATTAAATTACATTGAAATATTGGTCACGAAAAGGTTGCATCGAATCATCGATCTTATTATTACTTGGGTAGCAGTGCTGCATTACTAGATGCCGCTCACTGTTTATAATTTTATAATATGATTTTAAAATTATTGCCAACGTAATAATAACCTATAGAGTCACACACATAGAACGTTATTTAAAAGGGAATTAATTTAAATTTTAAGGATTTAAATATATTAATATGATTAATAGTATTTAAATCACGAATTTAAATTAAAAGGATAATTTGTATATATGTATATTAATTAAGTAAGACTTAATTGATATATATATATATATATATATATATATATATATATATATATAAATTCGGATTTTATAAAATTAGGTTTTGATTTGATTAATTCCTTTTAACTACTATATATATGATATATAGCAGCTACTTAGGAAGATATCATAATTGAAAAACCCTAGCCGCTCTTAGAGAGAGACTAGAGAGAAAACAGTTTCAGAAAATCCATTCCTTTTGGTGGCTAGTACCGCAAGTCCTTCTTATTGCAGAATCGTTCGACGGTTCGTACGGCGTTCGTGTGGATACCATAGAGGCGCAATCGATTTGTATTGCGTTGGAGAGTCGAGGCGCAGTCGATTTCAGATTCTCATTTTTTTCATATCTGGTATAATCTCTAAACCTCTGAATTAATTGATTTTTCGCATGGATCCTGTTTTAGGGTTTCGAAAATTGCTTTAAAATTTTAATTTCCGCTGTGCGTTTCTGTACCGAAGCCCAACACTGCTAAAACAACATACTGAAACATCACTCCACACCCCGACTAGTTCCCGCTATATTCTCGCCTCCTAAGAAGAAAAATGGAACAAAAAGGAAAAGAGTGAGCTCAACTAGCTCAGTAAAGAATTTTATGACTAAGATAATGAACAAAAAATTATCGTTAGCCTTCAACAAATCAGATAAAATATAATGGATAACAAGTTTTAGATCAATATTCGCAACAGAAATAACAATTCATTAAAAAAGTTAAGTAGAGAATGAAATCTACTATCTTCTATGATTTAAAAGTTCATCATCAATATTTTATCCTTGTAACATCAATCAATATACATCTTGAACTAAATATTCATCTTTGCACTACGGGCCAAAGATATTCATTTGTATCACCAGTTGGTCATGTTCATCTCAACACCTGTCCATCTTTGCACTACAGACCAAAGATATTCATCCGATAATCATTCATCTTTGCACTACATGCCAAAGATATTCATCAATTATCACCATTTAAGACCGAGGATGATGAAAAATATCTTAAAGAAACGAATTCAGTGAGATAAAAGGACAAAGATTAGGGATTCATACTTTAGTTCATCCAAGTTCAAAAATACTCCATAATAATCAATTGTGGAGCAAAATTCAAGAATGAAGATCAAAACATGGATACAATCAAAGATAGTAACCATAATAGACAATTTGGATAAATAAAAGAAAATTTTATTTTTCTGTGAATAGTGACGTATTTGTGAATAGTGACGTATACGTGAATAGTATCGTATACGTGAATAGTAACCCCGAAACAAAAAGGTAAAAATTCCACAAGAAAAATCATACTTTGTGAATAGTACCATATTCGTGAATAGTATCGTATACGTGAATAGTGCCGTATACGTGAATAGTAACTTCGACATGAAAAGGTAAAAATTTCATAATAAAATTCTTACCAATTTTTCGATATAATGATATTGAATGAAATAACATCATTTACGAAGAAAATATCATCCCTTACCTCAAAAGAACAGTACTTCTGAATGAAATATCGGATATAATGCTGAAGAAAACTTTCACTTCCTAACAACTCTCAAAGTATCTAAATATTCACAAAAATACGCTTGAATTTGTAGAGAGAAAATTTTCTGATTCTGGTGTGATTTTCAATTCTAACTAAGCATCATATTTATAGAAAAATGTCAGAACTCCATAGTAGACCAACCTACTACCGGTGGATTCCTACGCATCCCTTCGTTGAAAATTGAACCCACCACTTTTGAAAAACAATTAAGCATATTTCACCAACAAAGGACAAGAGTGGGGCCCTGTGACACCCCCAAATCTGGTACTTTAATTTCCACATGATTTGGTGTTTACTATTCAAACATCATATATCTATCTACCCATAATAAATGAAAGCATAAATAGATAGAAATAAATCCCCTCCTTAAGAAGTTACATCATTAACAAAATTACATCAATCCCAGGTCATACTAACCTTAAATCTAAACTGCGGAAACATAAACAATTAATCATCTTACACATCATTAACATAAGTCTAAAACAGAAATACATCATCACATAAAATAACAAGTCTTCATCACTTGTTAATCTTACCCTTGCCTTTGCTAGTAAAAGGCTCGTCGGTTCTTTCGTTCTTAACTACAATGTTATTATTACGCAAGAGTGAGCACGATTGCCCACAAGTATAATAATGAAATAACAATATAATAACATGCTAGAGAATAAAAGACTTCTGAAATAAAACTCAACTTTTGAATCAAGAATGAATAACAAGAATTCAAAAGATTTTCGAGGGTCATAAGACCTTGAACTATGTCCTAGGTTATCAAGGGTTATACTTGAAACCTTTAACAGTCATAAGACTATGGACTCTTCTACTCATACTTAGGGTGATCATCCCTTAGTACCATACTGTGCACAATATCTTAACGCTAACGCATAACAAATCCCTATACATGGTTGTTCATCTCAGTTTGACATTAGAGTCCGCACCAAAGGAAGTTGGTTTGGATAAATCAATAAGAGTTCTAAAATTTAGAACGTTCATCAACTATGGACTAGTCGAATCAATTAAGGGTTCACTAGTCTAATAAGGTTCAACAATAAATGATATTTAAATTGAATAACAATCTCAAGAGGTATACAATAGAACAAGTATTGTATAACAGAATCATAATTTGAAAAGATAGATAATCTTTAATATAACAAATTGAACTTAATTTATAAAATTGAATAATGATAACAAGTAGGGTTAATAAACTTGCCTCGTGCGTAGATTATACGTTAATTATACACGTTCTTTGATTTAATCATACATATCATATCCATTCACAACTTCAATTAATTATAATGTAACTAGTCATCATAAGTTCATTCTTTTATCTAAACTTTGGTTATGACTATACTTAGTCAAATTACCACACTTATTGCCACATAATATACACTTCACGAGCAATAAGTTAACTATGCATTTAATAATTTAATTCACACATAAATGCGTTATTGACATGTTAAGAATCTATTTAAATACCTCATTATACTTCTAACATATTTTTATGTTCATTAGATTAGGTTAATAATACATCCATGGACCTGAACACTTTTAAAAAAATCAATTCTGGACATTCTGCAGAGTGGCGCTGCGGTGCCACCGATAGGCTTACTATCGGCGCTGCGGCTGGACTCTTGGCGCGGTGGTGCTGAAACGCGGGTCTTAAGACATTGGACTGGCGTCGCGGCGAGGCAAACTAGTAACAGTTCTGCAATTCGCAAAAAATTACAGAACATGGTCAAAACCTCCAATTAATTTATTTTTGGGCAAAGGGTCAAAAAAGCCCCTGATGTTTACCCTGATGTCCCACTTGCACCCTAAACTAATTTTTTTTCTTCCAAAAGTACCCTTAACGTTACATTTTTTTGGGTCGCCCGTGCCCCTGCCGTTAAACAGAAGACAAACGAGGTTACAATGTGATGACGTGGCAGGCTTAAATATAAAATATATTCTAAATAAAATAATATATATCATTTAATCAAAACAAAAAAAATACTAAAATTCAAAATAAAAAAGCATAACATATTTACATCATTTAATCAAAATAATAAAATTCAAATTACATCATTAAAATACTAAAATCATAATTTGAATTTAAAAATTTTATATCAATTTTATATCATATTTGAAAATCGGAAAGAGTCTGTATTGATTACTTAAGCATATTTTGTGGCCTATATCAGAAGAATTTATACTTAATTATAAAACAAATTTCAAGAATTTAAATTGCAATTAACTCTTTAAATTGAAAATAACTAAGTACTTTGACAATGGGATATTATAGTCCGATCCATTTAAAAAAGCAGTAATTTTATTTGTTTCAAACATTAAAAGATTAAAAATATGTTATTCATGCTTAAACACACTATCTTCCATCGATAAAGTAAATTAAAAATAGAAATGATATATTTTTAGTAACATTTGTTATACATAATTATATTGTAAAAAGTACTAACATGTGAGTGACTATTATTTTTAATAACTATTTTTTCCCCTTTCAATATTGAACCGTTCTTATGTAATCATTTTAATAGTACTAACATGCCAATGATTTAAATTTTTTTTATATCAATTAGTATTTAGTATTATGGTTTTAATGATTTAATTTGAATTTTTATTGTTTTGATTAATTAACAAAATAATTTAAATGTTAGTATTTTAGTATTTTTTTAATTAGTATTTGATGTAAATATGTTATGTTTTGAATTTTAGTATTTTGATTAAATGATGTAAATATATTATGCAACTTATTTTATTTAATTAGTTATTTTGATTAGTTAACAAAATAATTTGAATTTTATTATTTTGATTAAATGATGTAAATATGTTATGCTTTTTTTATTTTTTATTTTAGTATTTTTTTGTTTTGATTAAATGATATATATTATTTTATTTAGAATATATTTTATATTTAAGCCTGCTACGTCATCACATTTTAATCCCGTTTGTCTTCTGTTAATGGCAGAGGCACGGGCGGCCCAAAAAATGAAACGTTAAGGGTACTTTTGGAAAAAAAATTAGTTTAGGGTGCAAGTGGGACATCGTGGTAAATATCAGGGACATTTTTGACCCTTTACCCATTTATTTTTACACGAAATTAGACATACCCAAACACTATAATACATATATGATCACTACTTAACCCTTCTAGCATGATTTTAACATGTTAAAACACATAATTTGCAGAATCAATACATGTAATTTTACTGTTCTTGGTGTTTTTGAAAGTTTTAAATACAGAACATGAAAATCAACACTACGGATTCGTTATAACACCGAATCCGTTCATTTGAAGTTTGGTCTCTTTGTTTTAATATGCATAATTATATACAAACATAAAATTTATGACACAATATATGCTTGACGTATTAAATTTGCGAGTGAGGGCCATATGGCCATATTTCTATACTCTGAATTTTGTAGAAAGTATATACGACATATTTTTATGAAACTGATGATATGGTTTATACAATATATGTAATAAAACACGATATGATAACATTTATCACGTAATTAACACATAATCGTTACTCCTTTTTCCACTATAGAGCTTTTACAGAACATAAAAGCCATTTTCTTAAAAACTTAAACAACGTAAATAAAATTGGTTATAGGAATTACCCAGAGTATAGATTAGAAGAGATGATCCTTTCACAGATACTTGTTTGATTACACACTCATAATTTCCTTTAGACTTCTCAATCTCTCTCTGAATTTTTCTTTTCCAGACTTAGCCAAATGAAAGAAGAAGACGTCATATTTTATAAAAGTAACTGAGCGCAGTGTGGTCAGCTAACCCAATCATGGGTTAACTGTTATTAAGTCCCGATAAGGCTTTGTTTGGTTAACTTTAAATGGTTCAAATCCATTTAATTTAATAAATCTTTTATCCTATAGTTCAATAGTGTCACACCCAATTATAAAATAAATCAAATATCTTATTTACTTTAATTTAAATAAAATATGATAATTTATCATAAATACACATAGTCACATAATTAATTTCTTATTTATTAATTATGTCAAATTATTAAATCTCTAATTAATTATTACATTAATTAAAATAACATTATGCTTATTAAATATTTTATTTAATTCAATAAGCTCACATAAATACATACTTTGAATAATAAATATTCTCCACATTAATTTAATAAATATAACACATAATTAAATTAATCTATCACAATTGCATCAATTAATTATTTAATCTAATAATTAAATCGTCGAAAATATTTATTTATTTCAATAAATATTAAAATTAAATTATAAAAATCTCGTTCGTCACAGGCCCACCCATTTTTTAATAAAAACATTTATTTTTGAAACTTCAATAATTCATAATAAATAGCCCTTTTATCAGAAAAATATAAATTTTATGTCCTTTTATATGAAATTTAATTCTCAACAACTTTGTAGAAGAAAGTTTTTCCAAATTTCAAACATGAAATGATCGAAATCCACATACGGACAATTTTTAATACTTCCATTCCGACAAAATATTGATAAAACTCCTCAGTATTAATTTATTCATTTATATCCACATAAATATAAATATTTATTTATCATATAAATTAATAATTAATTATTCATAAATAATATTATAGAATCAAAATAATAACAACCATGCCGTTCCTAGGAAAAAGGGGGCTTTGCGATAAAGATTTCTCATTACCGACGCACAATTAGGTGTTCAAACCCCTTTTCTAGACATAATTTCCTTAGACATTACCAATAATGCTATCTAATAATATTATTCAAATAATATGAATTATTGATCTGATAATGGGAATTACTGTGCAGCGACAACTATTGAATTAACAATAATATAAAATATTAACGTAACAACTATTGAATCAATAAAATAAAATATTGAACAATAATTACTGTAGCAATTATTGAGTAGTGTCTTCTTATATAAGAATTAATAATCCAAAAATACTGTGCAATATCGTGTGCTATTGTGCAACCACGCGTAATACTGTATTTTACCCATCGGGTATTTCAACAGTGTTAACGGTAACAACTACGCCGTTATTTTTAGAAAATGCATTTTTGTCGTTTTCTTCATCCGACAGTTTTTCCTTATGGGGCCCACAAATGGCTGCGTCATCGTACGAATATTCCCCAACAGCAAGAATATTCCAAAATCATACGAATATTCCCCGACAACAATGAATATTTTATAACCATTTGCTTATTTTGTAAAATTTGCATATTTCACCCATAACCAAATCATTATATCAAATAGGCCACAGTTCCTACTCGATCGAGGATTTCAAATAGACCAATAAAATTGAGGGTTGAGATTACCTCTCTTTGTGTTGCCCCCAAAATAGGTATACATCACCTATCCTGAGTCGCCAAATACATGGTACAGAATATAAATACAACCTTAAATATACAACATGAGCTGTGAGTTTTAATACAAATATTATCTTCTAGACAGCTGTGACGCCCCCAAAATAGGTATACAACACCCATTCTTAGTCGTCAAAATACATGATACAGAAACAACTACAACTTTATTAATACAACATAAAAACTGTGAGTTTAAATACAAATATTGTCATCTAGACAATATCCACACTCAAATAGGTCCTCATTATAATTATTAATACACTATTCTACAGAATAGTGAGGACTACTAGAACCACTTCTAGAACCATCATTCCACACCCCGACTAGTACTCGCCTCCTGAGAAGAAAAATGGAACAACAAGAAAAAGGGTGAGCTCAACTAGCCCAGTAAAGAACATTATGACTAAGATAATATAAAACAAATTATCGTTAGTCTTCAACATGGAAAAATCTGATAAAATACAATAGACAACAAGTTTCAGATCAATACTCGCAACAGAAATAATAATTCATAGAAGAGTTACGTAGAGGATGAAATCTACTAATATCTATGAATTTAACAGTCCATCATCATTATTTTATCCCTGTAACATCAATCAATATTCATCTTTGCACTACAGGCCAAAGATATTTATCAGTCGGTCATGTTTATCTTAACACCTGTACATCTTTGCACTACAGGCCAAAGATATTCATAATAAAATCAATAATCTTTGCACTATAGGCCAAAGATATTCAACAACATGTCATCATTTAGGACTGAGGATGATAAAAAATATTTTAAAGAAAACGAATCCAGTGAAACAAAAGAATATATATTAAGGATTCGTATTTCAGCTATTTTATGTCCAAAAATACTTCATAAATAATCATAGTGGTGTAAAATTCAAGAATGATCAAAATATGGATACAATCAAAGCTATTATCCATAATAGATATTTTGGACGAAAAAGAAAAATTTCATTTTTTCGATGAATAGTGTCGTATTCGTGAATAGTGCCGTATACGTGAATAGTAACCCCGACACAAAAAGTTCCAGATTTGATTAAAATTTCAGATCAGTACTTCGGCATAATGATATTGGAAGAAATAATATCATTTTTAAAAAAAATAATATCCCTTACCTCGAAAAGACAGTACTTCTGACTGGAATTCTGAATATAGTGCTGAAGGGAACTTGCACCGTATAACAATACTCAAAGTATCAAAATACTCACAAGAATATGCTCAATATATAGAGAGAAATAGAGAGAAAACTTCAGTTTCTGGTGTAATTTTTAATTCTAACCTAAGCACCCTATTTATAAGAAAATGCTTAGAACACCAAAGCAGATAATTTATTAAATATTATTATTATTTTCTAAAACTTCCTACGCACATTTTTCTTAATCAAAGATCAGCCACACATGTAGCCCACTTCCCAAAAAGAGAAAAAAATGTTTTTCTTTTATAAAATAATTAAAACTTCCAAAAATTAATTATTTCGGAACTCTGGAACTTCATTAATTCATAATAAATAGCCCTTTATCAAAACATTCGTAACTCTCATATTTTCCATAGGAAATTCCATTATCTACAACTTTGTAGAAGAAAATATTTCCAATTTCCAAATAGAAATTGTCCGAAATCACAAACGGACGATTTTACAGGCTATAATCAAATTTCAGTCAAGAAATGGGGTCCACAGACATGAAAAACATGTTTTAAATATTTTTGGTAATAAAAATACTCATCTTCCTCATATACTCATATATCCCATATTCATTATAAAGATATCACCGTTATTATATTATAATAATATAATAATATATTTAAATGAATTATTTTATCAGAGAAAGATAAAATATTAATTTTCAACAATTGTCACATTAAAAATTTTCTCCATCTATATCCACATAAAATCAATATTTTTCTCATCATATAAATTAATAATTAATTATTCACAAATAATATTACAGAATCACAATACTGACAACCAGACAGTTCCCGGGATAGATGGGGCTTTCCAATAAGAATTTCTCCTTACTGGTGCGCAATTAGATGACCTAACCTCTCCTTAGACAGAACTTTCTAGATATTGCCAATATTGCTATCTAATAATATTATTCAAATAATATGAATTATTGATCGAATAATGGAAAATAATGTGTAATGATAATTATTGAAACAACAAGAATATAAAATATCAACGCAGCAATTATTGAATCAATTAAAATAAACTACTGAACAGTAATTACTGTAACAATTATAGAGTAGTGCCTTCTTACGTAAGAATCAATAATTGGTGCAATACCGTGAGCTACTGTGCAACAACGCGTATTACTGTATTTTAACCATCGGGTATTCCAACAGTGTTAATGGTAACAACTACGCCGTTTATTTATAAACAACTTATACTTGTCGTTTTCTTCATTCAATCGTTTTCCGTTATGGGGCCCACAAAAGACTGCGCCGTCGTACGAATATTCCCCGATAGCAAGAATATTTTATAACCACCTGCTTATTTAAAATATTTACGTATTTTACCCATAACTAACCACATTAATCAAATCAACCCTTACTATTTCAAAATAATAAATAGAGAAAATTAAATCATTTATTAATAATTCGGGGTCTTACAACAGTATTCAAACTTAAAATAAGTCCTCAATACATTTATTATCACACTATTTCATAGAATAGTGAGGACTACTAATGCTATCATCTGGACCGTCACTCCATTTTTTGACTAGTCCCGGCTACGTTCTCATTTCCTGAAGAGAACAATGAAAGCAAAAGGGTGAGCTCAACTAGCCCAGTAAGAAATATTATGACTAAGATAATGCAGAATAAATTATCATTAGCCTTCAACAGTGTTAAACTGATAAGATATAACAAACATCAAGTTTAACTGCAGCGGAACAAACAATCCATTAGAAGAGTCAAGTAGAGAATAAAATCTACTATCTTCTATGATTTAAAAGGTTTTTCATCACTTTTATCACTGATACTCAGCTTAATAAATAATTCACATCATCCCTGCACTACGGCAAGGAATATTCATTAGTATCACGACCATAAATTATCCATGCATTACAGGCCAAAATATTAGTGTATTCATCATTGGTCATGATCATGCCAACAACTGTCCATCAATGCACTACGGCCAATAAGGATTTTTACCACATTATTTGTAATATTACGGTAATGATTATACCGAATAATCCCTGGTCATAATTATACCAAGTCCATCTATGCACTACAGGCCACAAAATACTTTCAACATATTATAAACATGAGGATGATGACAATGATATAAGAATTCAATAAAATAAGTTCAAGGATAAATTTTTAAAGATTTATAATTTAATTTATTCACAAATCAATAACGTCCAAATTGTCAACATGATACTATTTTGTGGAGTAAAATTCAAGAATGCTCAGAAGAATATTTCCATGAAAAGATACTGGATGAAGTGCAAATATCAAGGATATTCCACTAATTTCATGGAGTATAGAAGCCAAGACTTTAACCAACTGAGTATAATAGAATATATGAAATCACAAATAGATTTTTGCCGCCATGCGGTAATCCACGTAGACAGATCATTTCCACAAGTTAATAAGGAATGCATACAAAGGATCATTCACCATGCATGCGGTAATCCACATAAACATGTTATTCTAACAGAGTAATAAAGAATGGAACCAGGTCATGCGTAATCTGCACAGACAGGATATTCCAACAGAATAATAAAGAATGGAACTAGGTCATGCGTAATCCGCACAGACAGGATGTTCCAACAGAATAATAAAGAATGGAATAACAACAGAATTCACCAGGCATGCGATAGACCGCACAGACAGGTTATTCCAACAGAATAATAAAGAATGAAATAAAAGAAGAATTTCACCATGTATACGGTAGTCCGCGTATACAGGTTATTCCAACAGAATAATAAGGAATTGAATAACAATAGTTCTCTTCATGAATATGAAAGAAATAATACCCCTTACCTTAAAAAGAAGAGTATTCCGACGAGTAGGGTGGGGATATACTTGAAGAAAACTTGCACTATTTTCTACGCTCAAAGCTTTCTTAAACTCTAAAGAAATACGCTCAAGATTATAGAAGAAGAATTCTCTGAATTTTTGGTGTGATTTTCAATTCTAACTAAGCATCCTATTTATAGGAGAATGGAAAGGATACTATGCTGCACAATGCAATAAAATATAATATGTTCTATTTATAATCAAATAAAACAAAACTTTATAAAAAGTATTCTGTTTTATATAAAAAGTTTTTACTATACAAACACTATGCAGACACTATGCAAACACTATACATAATAAAATATAATATATTCTATTTATAATCAAATAAAACAAAACTTTATAAAAGTATTCTGTTTTATATAAAAAGTTTTTACTATGCAAATACTATGCATAATAAAATATAATATATTCTATTTATAATCAAATAAAATAAAACTTTATAAAAAGTATTCTGTTTTATATAAATTTTTTTTCTGTTTTATTACATTTATAATAATAATAAAACAATATTTATTACCATTATTATAATTCACAATATTAATCGACCAGATCATTCCCAGGAAAGAGGGGCTTTCCAATAAGAATTTCTCCCTATTGGCGCGCAATTAGGTGACCAAACCTCTCCATGACAGAATCTCTAGACATCGTCAATATTCCAAATAATAATATTAATAACTTTGTCATCTCAATTATTGATTTAATAATATATAAAATATTGACAATAATTGAATTAAATAACTTGAGATACTGTGCAACAATTACTGTAGCAATAATTGAACAAAACTGAGTGACTTCTCATGTAAGCATCAATAATCAATACCGTGTGCTACTATGCAACCACGTGTATTACTGTACTTTTAACACCGGGTGTTTCAATAATTAATGGTAAAACTTCTGCCGTTATTTTTATAAAATATTTTTGTCATTTTCTCAATCCGACAATAATTCCGTTGTGGGGTCCACCAATGATTGTGTCGTTGTACAAATATTTCCTGTTAAAACGAATATTCCCCGACCAATCGAATATTATATAACAACTTGCGTACTTTACAAAATTTATAAATATTACCCACAACTATAACATTATATCAAATTCATTCCATAATATTCAAAAATGATATTTATAAAAAAATCATCCTTATTCATAAAAGTTGGTGTCTCGCAACCTCCCCTTCTTATGAAATTTCGCCCTCGAAATTAGGGTACATACCTGGTATGTCGAAGAGGTAAGGATACCTTGATTTCATTTCAGATTCTAACTCCCAGGTCATTTTCTCAACATCGTGGTTTCTCCACAAAACTTTGACTTGAGGTATAACCTTGGAGCATAGAAAATGTTCCTTCTTATAAAAAATTTTAACAGGAACCTCTTCATACGTTAAATCTTCCGTTATTTCGTCCGGTTCTAACTCAATAATGTGGTTCAGGTCTTCCACATATTTACGTAACATGGATATGTGAAAAACGTTATGAACACGAGATATACTTGGCAGTAAAGCTAGTCTATAGGCCACAGTTCCTACTCGATCGAGGATTAAAAATGGGCCAATGAATCGAGGATTAAGCTTTCCTCTCTTTCCAAATCTTGTAACTCTTTTCCATGGAGCAACACGTAACAATACATGATCTCCAATATCGAATTTCACGTCCTTTCGATGAAGATCAGCATAACTCTTTTGTCGATCTTGTGAGGTTTTTAAACGTTGTCGGATCGTTTGAATCTTTTTCGTAGTCATACGTACCAACTCCGGTCCCAACAACATTGCTTCACCCACCTCATCCTAGCATACAGGAGAACGACACTTTCTGTGAGACTCCGAATTTTATGAATAAGATTTAATTTTTTTGAAATATTTTTTTAATATTATGGCGTGGATTTGATATAATGTTATAGTTGTGGGTAGTATTTATAAATTTTGCAAAGTATGCAAGTTGTCATAAATTATTCAATTGGTCGGGAAATATTCTTTTTTGTTGGAGAATTTTCGTACGACGGCACAATCATTGGTGGACCCCACAACGGAAGTATTGTCGTAGTAAGAAAACGACAAAATTATCTTTTTATAAAAATAACGGCGAAAGTGTTACCGTTAAAACTGTTAAACTACTCGGTAGTAAAAGTAAAGTAATACGCGTGGTTTCATAGTAGCACACGGTATTGATTATTGATGCTTACGTGATAAGTCACTCAGTTATACTCAATTATTGCTACAGTAATTGCTGCATCATATCTCTCATATTATTGATTCGATTATTATCACAGTATCATATGCATAATATGTTATATTATTAAATTAATAATTGAGATGACAAAGTTATTCATATTATTATTTGCAATATTGACAATGTCTAGAAGTTCTGTCAAGGAGAGGTTTGGTCACCTAATTGCGCGCCAATAAGGAGAAATCCTTATCGGAAAGCTCCCTCTTTCCTGGAAACGACCTGATTCTTAAATATTGTGAATTATAATATTAATGATGAATAAGTTCGTGTTGATTAAAGATGAATTTTATAGTTTCATTGTGTTAGTGGAAATCGACATTTGTTTCGATAATAATTGACGTCTGGAGGTTATATTGTTCAATCAGGTATTTGGGACACTTTTCGTGTGGGAGTACTATTCACGAATTACTATTTATGAATTACTATTTACGAGTTACTATTCATGAGTTACTATTCATGAGTTACTATTCACGAGTTACTATTCACGGGATACTATTCACCCGTAAGATATATTTCTTTTCGGTCCAAATCATTTTTGCGTACAATATTATTCCATGAGGAGATGTGCTAATTTTTCAGACCATTGGTTGAAGTTATAATAGTAAATCAATATGGATCGTTGGTTTAAAGTTTTAATAGTAAATCAGTATGGACCATTGCTTTAAGTTTTAATAGTAAATCAATATGGACCGTCCGTTTAAAAGTAAATCAATCTGGACCATTCATGAATTAGTCACTATTCAGTCCATTCTCCTATAAATAGAAGCTCATTCCTTCATTATTTCTTACGAATTCACTGAAACTCTAGAGAGAGAAACTATAGAAAGAAAGAAGAAAAGTATTTTGCTACTTCACTACTCCAATATGCAGTTTCTTCTATGGTAAGTGATATTATTTGTTGTACTCATAATGGGTATTATTTCTTTCGTATTCATGAAGAGAACTTCTGTTATTCCATTCTTTATTATTATGTTGGAATAACCTGTTTATGCGAAGTACCGCATATATGGTGAAATTCTTTTGTTATTCCATTCTTTATTATTCTGTTGGAATAACCTGTCTGTGCGGTCTATCGTATGCCTGGTAAATTCTATTGTTATTCCATTCTTATTATTATGTTGGAATAACCTATTTATGCGAAGTACCGCATACATGGTGAAATTCTTCTAATATTCCATTCTTTATTATTCTGTCAGAATATCCTGTCTGTTAGTTTACGCCGGACCTGGTTCCATTATTTATTATTCTGCTGGAATATCTTGTCTGTGCGTTTACGCCGGATCTGGTTCCATTATTTATTATTCTGTCGGAATATCCTGTCTGTGCGTTTACACCGGACCTGGTTCTATTATTTATTATTCTTTTGGGAATAACCTGTCTGTGCAGTCTATCGCACGCATGGTGAATCCTTCTGTTATTCCATTCTTTATTATTCTGTTAGAATAACCTATCTATGTGGATTATCACATGCATGGTGAATGATCCTTTGTATTCATTCCTTATTAAATTGTGGAAATGATCTGTATACGTGGATTACCGTATGACGGGTAAAAATCCAATTATAGTTTCATATATTCTATTATACTCAGCTGGTTAAAGCTTTGGCTTCTATACTCCATGAAATTAGTGGAATATCCTTGATATTTGCGCTTCATCCAGTAACTTTTCATGGAAATATTCTTCTGAGCATTCTTAAATTTTACTCTACAAAGCAGTATCATGTTGACAATTTGGACGTTATTGGTTCTTGGATAAATTAATTTATAAATCTTTAAAATTTATTCTTGAACTTATTTTATTGAATTATTATGTCATTGTCATCATCCTCATGCTTATATTGTGATGAAAGTCATCTTTGGCTTACGTGCATAGATGAACTTGGTATGATTATTACCATGAATTATTCGGTATAATCATGACCGTAATATGACGAATAATGTGGTAAAAGTCCTCATTGGCCTGTAGTTCATTGGTGGACAATTGTTGGTATGATTATGACCATGGATTATTCGGTATAGTCATGACCATTGATGATTACATGAATATCCTTGGCCGTGGATCAGGGATGATTCGATTTTAATTATTAAGCCGAGTCTCAGCGATAAAGTTGATGAAAAACTTTTTAAAGCATAGAAGATAGTAGATTTTATAATTTACTTGACTCTTCTAATGGATTGCTTGTTCCGCTGCAGTTAAACTTGTTGTCTATTATATTCTATCAGTTTAACATTGTTGAAGGCTAATCATAATTTATTATGCATTATCTTAATCATAATATTTCTTACTGGGCTAGTTGAGCTCACCCCTTCTTTCACTGTTGTCTTCAGGAAATAAGAACGTAGCTGAGACTAGTCGGAAAATAGAGTGATGGTCCTAGATGGTGCATTAGTAGTTCTCACTATTTATTCTGTGAAATAGTGTGATAATAAATGTAATGAGGACTTCATTGAGTTTGTATAATGTCTAGAGGACAATATACGTATTAAAACTCTGAGATTATGTTTTGTTGTATTTTACACGACAGTTGTATAATTAGTTTGTATTTGAATTCAATACCTTGTATTGGCGACCCAAGATGGGTGATGTATACATGTTTTGAGGGCGTCACACTTTCTTCCATAGAACGCCTCAAATGGAGCCATGCCAATATTTGCTTGATAACTATTGTTGTAGGAAAACTCCACCAATGGTAAGAACTTATCCCAACTTCCCTTAAAGTCAAGGACACATAGTCTTAATAAATCTTCAAGAGTTTGAATAGTCCTCTCCGACTGTCCGTCCGTCTGAGGATAATATGCCGAGCTAAATCATAAATCTGTGCCCATAGCTTTCTGTAAACTAACCCAAAATCGTGAAGTGAATCTTGGGTCTCAATCAGAAACTATGGATACTGGCATACCATGCAGTCTTACAATCTCATTTATGTACATACGAGCAAGACGTTCAAGTGTATAAGTTTCTCATAAAGGTAAAAAATGAACTGACTTGGTCAATCTATCAACAATGACCCAAATCGCATCTATGCCTTGAGAAACCTTGGGAAGACCGGTAACGAAATTCATGGTAATGTGCTCCCACTTCCATTCTGGAATTTTAAGTGGTTGCAATGGACCTTTTGGTACTTGATGCTCTGCCTTGACTCGTTGACAAGTTAGACACCTTGAGATAAACTCCGCGATCTCTCTCTTCATATTGCTCCACCAAAATGTATGTCGAAGATCATGATACATTTTGGTACTCCCAGGATGGATTACAAATGGTGTGTTGTGCGCCTCCATCATGATTTTATACTTTAAATATGGGTCGTTAGGAACACAAAGTCTGGAGTTGACTCGAAGTATTCCTTCCTCATCGATTCTTGCTTCTGGCATAGCACCTTCTTGCACTTTCTTCCTCATACACATCAGTTCTAGGTCTATAGCTTGAGCAGCTTTAACTTTATCGATTAAAGTCGGTTCTACTCATATATTCACCATCATCACGTTGGTCCCTGGAGTCTTTAACTCAATCTCCATCCTTTGCAAGTCATATAATATGGGCCTTTGCGTTGACAATATCGCACTCATACCCACATATGATCTTCTACTCAATGCGTCAGCTACTACGTTCGCTTTACCAGGATGGTATTGAATGGTATGATCATAATCTTTTAACAGTTCAAGCCAACGTCGTTGCCGCATGTTGAGTTCCTTTTGGGTGAAGAAATATTTGAGGCTTTTATGATCCGTAAAGATCTCCACTTTCTCCCCATACAAGTAATGCCTCCAAATTTTAAGTGCGAAGACAACAACTGCCAACTCTAGATCATGAGTAGGATAATTCCTCTCATATTCTTTGATTTGCCGAGAGGTATAGGCTATGACTTTCTCATGTTGCATGAGAACACATCCTAACCCTTTGCCCGATGCATCACTGTAGATGACAAATCCCTCAGAGCCAGATGGTATTGTCAGAACAGGTGCTGAAATGAGTCTCCTCTTGAGTTCTTGAAAACTCTTCTCATATTCCATGCTCCAACCAAATTTTATATCTTTCTGAGTCTGCTGAGTTAATGGAGTAGCGATTCGAGAAAACCCTTCCACGAATCTCCGATAATAACCAGCTAATCCGAGAAAGCTACGTACTTCGGTCACTGATTTAGGTTGCTCCCAGCTTTGAATAGCTTCAATCTATGCTGGGTCAACAAATATTCCATGACTTGATACTACGTGCCCAAGGAATACTACTTCCTCAAGCCAGAACTCGCATTTCTTCAACTTGGCATAAAGCTTGTTTTCATGAAGCTTTTGGAGTATCAGCCTCATGTGTTGCTTAAGATCTTCACAACTTTTGAAATATATGAGGATGTCATAAATAAAGGCGACCATAAAGTGATCCAAATATTCCTTGAATACTCGGTTCATCATATCCATGAAGGCAGCAGGAGCATTAGTCAATCCAACAGACATGACTAAGAATTCATAATGCCCATACCGAGTTCTAAAGGCAGTCTTTGGAATATCCTGAGTTTTAACCTTCAGCTAATGATACCCAGAACGAAGATCGATCTTTGAAAAGAATTGTGCTCCTTGCAACTGGTTAAATAGGTCATCAATGCGAGGTAACGGATACCTATTTTTGATGGTGACATGGTTCAATTCCCAGTAGTCAATACAAAGTCGCATACTACCATCTTTCTTCTTCACGAATAGTACAGGAGCACCCCAAGGAGACGTACTAGGACGAATGAAACAAATGTCTAACAATTTCTACAATTGGGTTTTTAACTCCTGAAGTTCAATAGGAGCCATTCGATATGGGGCTTTGGAAATGGGTTTTGTATCGGTTTCAAGGTCGATACAAAATTCAATTTCACGCTCTGGGGGTAGGCCAGCAAGTTCTTCAAGGAATACGTCAGGAAATTTATCAATAATAGAAATATCATTCAAATCTGATTTTTTTTAAATCTGTGACATGAGCTAAGAAAGCTTGACATCCATTTTTTAATAAACGAATAGCTTTATATCTTGAGATTACAGTGATTGATTTTAATGGTTTGGTTGTTTGAATTCGCATAAAAGGTTGGTTAGAAATATGAAAGCTAACAACCTTACGAAAACAATCAATTTTTGCATGATGAGTAGTTAACCAATCAATCCCTAGAATCACATCAAATGCAAGTATTTTCAATCAAATAAGATCGACAGGTAATGTGAGGGTACCAATTTGAACCAAACAAGACTTATAAACAGTGGATGTAATGAATGTTTCTCCCAACGAAGTTTTCACACATAAGTTAAAATCTAATTTCTCCGGAGTCAAATTTAATCGTTGAGCACAAGTAGGAGAAATAAAAGAATGGGTAGAACCGGTATCAAATAAGGTATAGACTTTGCTAGAGTTTATGATAAGCTTACCCGTGATGACCTTGTTCGGGTTCCTTACTTTTTAGGAGGTCACAACAAAAGCTCTCCCTTGAACTACTGGTTTTGACTTATCTGGGACGGTATTCTGTGTCACCGTTCCAACTGGACTTGTCTTTGGTGCACGACAAAATCGGGCTAGGTGACATTCTCTTCCACAATTATAACACTCTTTGGATGGCATCGCACAGTTTGGACTGATATGTCCCCCCCCTCCGCATTTGAAGCATATGATTTATGGTCGTTCTCCTTCCTTAACAACGGGTGTTGGTGCTGACGTCTTTCCATCATTTTTGAATCTCCTCTTCTTGAAATGTCCATTCTTATTGTCTTGGCCATGATTACCACCGAAGTGGTTACCATTTCTGGCATATTGATTCCCTCCACGTTTGTTGTCATTATCATTTTGTCAGCTGCTTTCTCTTGGTTGCGTTGACTCGTTATCGCGCTCCAATAACTGAGCTCTATTTAAAACATCTGAATACAAACACAGTTTATGAGAAATTAGATATTGACGTATCTCGGGTTTCAAACCTCTTAGAAACATCCGCGTCATTCTCTCCTCATTATCAACCAAGTGAGACGCAAATCGGGACAACTCGGCAAACTTAGCTTCGTATTGCGACACGGTCATATTGTTCTGCTCCAACTTGATGAACTCTACCTCTTTTATAAGACCCCAAATTATTAATAAATGAAATTTAATTTCCTCTATTCATTATTTTGAAATAGTAAGGATTGATTTGATTAATGTGGTTAGTTATGGGTAAAATGCGCAAATATTTCAAATAAGCAAGTGGTTATAAAATATTCATTTTTATCGGAGAGTATTTGTTTGGTCGAGAAATATTCTTACTGTTGGGGAATATTCATACGACGGCGCAACCTTATGTGGGCCCCATAACGGAAAGCGATTGGATGAAGAAAACGACAAGTATACGTTGTTTATAAATAACGGCGTAGTTGTTACCGTTAATACTATTGGAATACCCGGTGGTTAAAACATAGTAATACGCGTTGTTGCACAGTAGCACACGGTATTGTACCAATTATTGATTCTTACGTAAAAAGGCACTACTCAATAATTGTTGCAGTAATTACTGTTCAGTATTTTATTTTATTGATTCAATAATTGCTGCATTAATATTTTATATTACTGTTGTTTCAATAATTGTCACTACATAGTATTTTCCATTATCTGAGAAATAATTCATATAATCTGAATAATATTATTAGATAACATTATTGGCAATGTCTAAAAAGTTCTGCCTAAGGAGATGTTTGGTCACCTAATTGCGCGCTAGTATGGAGAAATCCTTATTGGAAAGCCCCTCTTTCCTGGGAACGGCATAGTTGTCAGTATTGTGATTCTGTAATATTATTTATGAATAATTAATTATTGATTTATATGATGAGGAAAATATTGATTTTATGTGGATATAGATGGAGAAAATTTTTAAAGTGACAATTGTTGAAAATCGATATTTTATCTTTTCTGATAAAATAATATTTTATTATATTATTATAATATAATAATAATGATATTTTTACAATGAATGTGGGATATATGAGTATATGAGGAGGAAGAGTATTTTTGTTACAATAAATATTAAAAACATGTTAAACATGTCGGTGGACCCCATTTCTTGACTGAAATTTGATTATAGCCTGTAAAATCGTCCGTTTGTGGATTTCAGTCAATTTCTGTTTGGAATTAAAAAAAACTTTCTTCTGCAAAGTTGTAGATAATGAAATTTCCTATGGAAAATACATGTGGTTCGAATTTTTCGGACAAAAGAACTATTTATTATGAATTATTGAAGTTCTGAAGTTCCGAAATAATTTATTTTTGGAAGTTTTATTTATTTTTATTAATAAATTTTTTTTTTACATTTTGTGGCCTCATTAAATATGTGCAAAGTGCTGAAGCTAGAGAATTAAAAGTGGGCGTAAAAAAATTTAATTATATTTTAATATTTTATTAAATTTTCTGTTTTGGTATTTTAAGCATTTTCCTATAAATAGGGTGCTTAGGTTAGAATTGAAAATTACACTAGAAACTGAAATCTTTCTCTCTCTATATTATCAAGTGTATTATTGTGAGTATTTTAGGACTTTGAGTGTTGTTATACGGTGCAAGTTTCCTTCAGCACTATATTCAGTATTCCAGCCAGAATTACTATTCTTTCGAGATAAGGGATGTTGTTTTCTTCTTAAATGATATTATTTTCTTCAATATCATTATGTTAAAATATTGGTCTGAACTTTTTATCAAATTTGGAACTTTTTGTGTCTGGATTACTATTCACGTATACATCACTATTCACGTATACGATACTATTCACGAATACGGCACTATTCACCGAAAAAATAAAATTTTCTTCTTTTTGTCCAAAATATATATTATGGATACTAGCTTTGATTGTATCCATGTTTTGATCATTCTTGAATTTTACTCCATTATGATTACTTATGAGGTATTTTTGGACATGGATAAACCGAAATACGAATCCTTAATATTTGTTATTTTGTTTCACTGGATTCGTTTCCTTTAAAATATTTTTCATCATCCTCAGTCCTAAATGATGATATTACTGAATATCTTTGGCCTGTAGTGCAAATATGAATGATTTCTGATGAATATCTTTGGCCCGTAGTGCAAAGATGAACATGTGTTTAGATGAACATGATCAACTGGTGAATATCTTTGGCCTGTAGTGCAAAGAAAAATATTTGATTTATGATGTATATTAATTGATGTTACAGGGATAAAATATTGATGATGGACTTTTAAATTCATAGATAATAGTAGATTTCATTCTCTACGTAACTCTTCTATGAATTATTGTTTCTGCTGCGAATATTGATCTGAAACTTGTTGTCTATTGTATTTTATCAGATTTTTCCCTGTTGAAGACTAATGATAATTTATTCTATATTATCTTAGTCATAATATTCTTTACTGGGCTAGTTGAGCTCACCCATTTCCTTTTTGTTCCATTTTTCTACTCAGGAGGCGAAAATATAGCGAGTACTAGTCGGGGTATGGAATGAAGGTTCTAGAAAGTCGTTTTAGTAGTCCTCACCATTTTTGTAAAATAATGTATCAATAATTGTAATGAGGGCTTATTTGGGTATGAATATTGTCTAGATGACAATATTTGTATTTAAACTCATAATTTTTATGTTGTATTATTAAAGTTGTAGTTGTTTCTGTACCATGTATTTTGATGACTCAGAATGGGTGTTGTATAACTATTTTGGGGGTGTCACAGTTGGTATCAGAGCTTAGGGATATGATCTCTGGTGGAGATCGGGGAATAGAACTAGGAAGGGAGAGACGAGTAAATCCTTCGCTAGTGTGTCCTACCTAAGCTTATTTGTTGGTCGGTCATAATATAGGGGTATTATGTGATTTGTTTATTTCTTTAATTAACCCTTATTTTATGGCAGTATTTAAGAATGACAACTGAGAATGTTAACAGTGGAGTAAATGAAACCGTGGAGACGCCTGTACTCACCAACGAGGAGAACGTGCAACAGGCTGGCAATGTTCCTCCTGTGAACAACACTATTGAGCAGATGATGAACGATGGGATGTTTAGAATCTTTTTACAGTTCATACAAAATCAGACGAAGGAGTCTCGTGTTCAAAATACAGGAGGAAATGATAGCAATTCACGGTTTGTCACAGCCAAACAGTTCAAGGAGTTGGGACCACAAGAATTCTGGGGAAAGCCGGATCCGATTAAGGCGGAGACGTGGGTCAAACAAATTACCAAGATATTCGATGTCTTGTGATGCACGGAGGAACATAAGGTTCCATTCGCCACCTTTATGTTCCGTAATGAGGCAGATTACTGGTGGGAATCTGTGAAGCGTACCCATCCAGCCGCACTTAGCATGTCTTGGGAAACATTTTAGAAACTGTTCAATGACAAGTACTTTCCTGAAAGTATTCGTCATATGAAAGAGGTAGAGTTTATTAGACTGGAGCAGAATAACATGACGGTGTCCCATTACGAGGCGAAGTTTTTAGAGTTGTCCAGGTTTGCACCTCATTTGGTGGAGAATGAGGAACGTATGACGCGGATGTTTCTGAGAGCTTTGAAACCCGGCATATGTCAATATCTCATTTCACATAAATTTTCTCTCTATTCAGATGTTGTCAACAGGGCTCAATTATTAGAGTGAGATAACGAGTACGTTCAATCGAGGGACCACAACCAGGTTCATACCGGTGACAACAGTCATCAGAACAACGATAACCAGCGGAGAAAGAAAAATACGGACAAGAGCGGCAACCACTCTGGTGGTAATCATGGTCATGTGAATAGAAGAAGCAAGTCGGGAGGAGATTTTAAAAAGAGGAGATTCAATAATGACAATACGAAGACGTCAGCACCAGCAGCAACTGGTTCCAAGGGAGAAGAACGATTACCAGTCATATGCTATAAGTGCGGAAAAGAAGGAGATATCAGCCCAAACTGCCCATAACAGTTTAAGGTATGTTATAACTGTGGAAAGGAAGGACATATCGCTCGAGATTGCACTGTAGCGAAACCAAGTCTAGCGGGGATGGTGACTCAAAAGGCTGTCCCAAAAAAGTCAAAGTCAACGGTTCCTGGAAGAGCGTTTGTCTTGACTGATCAACATGCGAGGAACCCAAACGAGGTGATCACGGGTAAGCTAATCATAAATTCATGCGAAATTTATACCTTACTAGATACCGGTGCTACCCATTCATTTATTTCTCCTACTTGTGCTCAACGTTTAAACTTGACTCCGGAGAAATTAGACTTTGATTTATCTGTGGAGACTCCATTAGGAGAAACTTACATCACATCCACTGTTTATAAACCTTGATTGATCGAAGTTGGCACCATAAGCTTACCTGTTGACCTTATCTCTTTAAAGATACTTGTATTTGACGTGATTTTAGGGATTGATTGGTTAACTACTCATCATGCCAAAATTGATTATTTTCGTAAGGTTGTTAGTTTTCATATTCCTAACCAACCCGTTGTGCGAATTCAGGCAACTAAGCCATTAAAATCAATCACTATTATATCAAGTCATAAAGCTATCCGTTTATTAAAAAACGGATGTCAAACTTTCTTAGCCCATGTTATGAATTTGAATAAAGACACGCCAGATTTGAATAATATTCCTGTTGTTATTGACTTTCCTGACGTATTTCTTGAAGAACTTCCCGGTCTACCCCTAGAACTTGAAGTTGAATTCTTTATTGATCTTGAACCTGGTACAAAGCCCATTTCTAAAACCCAATATCGAATGGCTCCTATTGAACTTCAGGAGTTAAAGGTCCAACTACAGGAGTTATTGGACATTGGTTTTATTCGTCCTAGTACATCTCCTTGGGGTGCTCCTGTTTTATTTGTAAAGAAAAAAGACGGGAGTGTGCGACTTTGTATCGACTAACGGGAATTAAACCATGTCACTATCAAGAATAGGTATCCGCTACCTCGTATTGATGACCTGTTTGACCAGTTGGAAGGAGCACAATTCTTTTCAAAAATCGATCTTCGTTCTGGATATCATCAGCTAAAGATTAGAACTGAGGATATTCCAAAGACTGCCTTCAGAACTCGGTACGGGCATTATGAATTCTTAGTCATGTCTTTTGGATTAACTAATGCTCCTGCAGCTTTCATGGATATGATGAACCGTCAAAGATTATTTGGATCAGTTCGTTGTTGTCTTTATTGATGACATCCTCATATATTCCAAAAGCCGTGAAGATCATGAGCACCATTTGAAGCTGGTACTCCAAAGGCTTCGTGAAAACAAGCTTTATGCTAAGCTGAAGAAATGCGAGCTCTGGCTTGAGGAAGTAGCATTCCTTGGACACGTTGTGTCAAAACATGGAGTATCTGTTGACCCGACGAAGATTGAACCAATACAAAGTTGGGAACAACCGGAGTCAGTGACCGAAGTACGTAGCTTTCTGGGCTTAGCTGGTTATTATCGGAGATTTGTGGAAGGATTTTCTCGAATAGCTACTCCATTAACTCAGATGACTCGGAAAGATATAAAATTCGTATGGAGCAAGGAATGTGAGGAGAGTTTCCAAGATCTTAAGAGGAGTCTCATTTCGACACCTACTCTGACAATACCATCTGGTTCGGATGGATTTGTTATCTACAATGATGCTTAATGCAAAGGGTTAGGATGTGTTCTCATGCAACGTGGGAAAGTCATAGCCTATGCCTCGCGACAACTTAAAGAATATTAGAGGAATTATCCTACTCATGATCAAGAGTTGGCAGCAGTCGTTTTCGTGCTAAAGATCTGGAGGCACTTTCTATATGGGGAGAAAGTGGAGATATATTCAGAACATAAAAGCCTCAAATATTTCTTCACCCAAAAAGAACTCAACATACGACAACGACGTTGGCTCGAGCTGTTGAAAGATTACGACCACACTATTCAATACCATCCTGGAAAAGCAAACGTGGTAGCCGAAGCATTGAGTAGAAGATCATATGCATGAACGAGTGCGATGTTGTCAATACAAAGGCCCATTTGGTGTGATTTACAAAAGATGAAGATAGAATTTAAGACTCCGAGGACCCATGCAATGATGTCAAGTATACGTATAGAACCAACTTTAATCGAAAAAGTTAAAGTTGCTCAAACCACAGACCCGGAGCTGATGCGTATGAAGAAGAAAGTACAAGAAGGTGTTATTCCAGAGGCAAGAATCGATGAGAAAGGAATACTTCGAGTCCACTCCAGACTTTGTGTTCCTAACGATTCTGATTTGAAATACAAGATCATGATGGAGGCACACAATACACCATTTACAATCCATCCTGGAAGTACCAAAATTTATCGTGATCTTCGACATACATTTTGGTAGAACAATATGAAGAGAGAGATTGCAAAGTTTATCTCTATATGTTTAATTTGTCAACGTGTAAAGGCGGAGAATCAAGTGCCTAAGGGTCCATTACAACTACTGGAGATTCCAAAATGGAAGTGGAAACACATTACCATGGATTTTGTTACGTGTCTTCCCACGGTTTCTCAAGGCATAAATGCTATTTGTGTTATTGTTGATAGATTAACCAAGTCTGTTCATTTCTTGCCGATACGGGAGACTTATTCCCTTGAACGTCTTGCTCGTATGTACGTAGATGAGATTATGAGATTTCAGGGCATACCAATATCCATAGTTTTGGATCGTGACCCAAGATTCACTTTAAGATTTTGGGTTAGCTTGCAAAAAGCTATGGGCACGGATTTACGATTCAGTTCGGCATACCATCCTCAAACGGACGGATAATCAGAGAGGACTATTAAAACTCTTGAAGATCTATTAAGACTCTGTGTCCTAGACTTTAAAGGAAGTTGGGATAAGTATTTATCGTTGGAGGAATTCTCTTACAACAACAGTTATCAGGCAAGTATAGGTGTGGCTCCATTTGAAGCATTATATGGACGAAAGTGTCGCACTCCAATATGTTGGGAAGAGGTGGTTGAAGCAACATTGTTGGGACCCGAGTTGGTACGTATAACTACAGAAAAGATCCAAATGATTCGACAACGTATAAAAACGGCACAGGATCGACAAAAGAGTTATTCGGATCTTCATCGAAAGGACGTGGAATTTGGTATTGGGGATCATGTATTGTTGCGAGTTGCTCCATGGAAGGGAGTTACAAGATTTGGGAAGAGAGGAAAGCTCAATCTATGATTTATTGGTCCATTTCAGATTCTTGACCGAGTAGGAAATGTGGCCTATAGACTCGCGTTACCTCCAAGTATGTCTCGTGTTCATAATATTTTTCATATATCTGTGCTTCGTAAATATGTGAAAGACCCAAACCACGTCATTGAGTTAGAACCGGACGAGATAGCTGAAGACTTAACGTATGAGGAAGTACCTATCAAGATCTTGGATAGGAAAGAGCATGTCCTACGCACGAAGGTCATACCATAAGTTAAAGTTTTGTGGAGGAACCATGTTATTGAGGGAATGACCTGGGAGTTGGAAATGGAAATAAAAACGAGGTATCCTCATCTTTTTGAAACACCAGGTACGTACGTCAATTTCGAGGATGAAATTTCATTAGGAAGGGAGGTTGTAAGACGCCAAATTATTAATAAATGAAATTTAATTTTCTCTATTCATTATTTTGAAATAGTAAGGGTTGATTTGATTAATGTGGTTAGTTATAGGTAAAATGCGCAAATATTTCAAATAAGCAAGTGGTTATAAAATATTTATTTTTATCGGAGAATATTCGTTTGGTCGTGGAATATTCTTACTGTCGGGGAATATTTGTACGATGGCGCAGCCTTGTGTGGGCCCCATAACGAAAATCGATTGGATGAAGAAAACGACAAGTATAAGTTGTTTATAAATAACGGCGTAGTTGTTACCGTTAATACTATTGGAATACCCGGTGGTTAAAATATAGTAATACGCGTTGTTGAACAGTAGCACACGGTATTGAACCAATTATTGATTCTTACGTAAGAAGACACCACTCAATAATTGTTACAATAATTACTGTTCAATATTTTATTTTATTGATTCAATAATTGCTGCATTAATATTTTATATTACTGTTGTTTCAATAATTGTCACTACACAGTATTTTCAATTATCGGAGCAATAATTCATATTATTTGAATAATATTATTAGATAACATTATTGGCAATGTCTAGAAAGTCCTGTCTAAGGAGAGATTTGGTCATCTAATTGCGCGCTAGTAAGGAGAAATCCTTATTGGAAAGCCCACTCTTTCCTGGGAACGGCCTGGTTATCAGTATTGTAATTCTGTAATATTATTTATAAATAAATAATTATTGATTTATATGATGAGGAAAATATTGATTTTATGTGGATATAGATGGAGAAAATTTTTAAAGTGACAATTGTTGAAAATCGATATTTTATCTTTTCTGATAAAATAATATTTTATTATATTATTATAATATAATAATGATGATATTTTTACAATGAATGTGGGATATATGAGTATATGAGGAGACAGAGTATTTTTGTTGCAATAAATATTAAAAACATGTTAAACATGTCAGTGGACCCCATTTCTTGACTGAAATTTGATTATAGCCTATAAATCGCCCGTTTATGGATTTCGGTCAATTCTGTTTGGAATTTGGAAAAACTTTCTTTTGCAAAGTTGTAGATAATGAAATTTCCTATGGACAAGACATGTGGTTTGAATTTTTCTAACAAAAGGACTATTTACTATGAATTATTGAAGTTCTGAAATTCTAAAATAATTGATTTTTGGAAGTTTTATTTATTTTTATTAATAAAAACATTTTTACATTTTGTGGCCTCATTAAACAATTGCAAAGTGCTGAAGCTAGAGAATTCAAAGTGGGCGTAAGAAAATTTAATTATATATTAAATATTTTATTAAAATTTCTGCTTTGGTGTTCTAAACATTTTTCCTATAAATAGGGTGCTTAGGTTAGAATTGAAAATCATACCAGAAACTGAAATCTTTCTCTCTCTATATATTATCGAGCGTATTCTTGTGAGTATTTTAAGACTTTGAGTGTTGCTATACGGTGCAAGTTCCCTTCAACACTATATTGAGTATTCCAGCTAGAAGTACTATTCTTTCGAGGTAAGGGATGCTGTTCTCTTCTTAAATGATATTATTTTCTTCAATATAATTATACCGAAATATTGGTCTAAACTTTTTATCAAATTTGGAACTTTTTATATCGGGGTTACGATTCACGTATACGGTACTAATCACGTATACGGCACTATTTACTGAAAAAAAATGAAATTTTCTTCTTTTTGTCCAAAATATCTATTATGGATACTATCTTTGATTGTATCCATGTTTTGTTCATTCTTGAATTTTACTCCACTATGATACTTATGAGGTATTTTTGGACATGAATAAACCGAAATACGAATCCTTAATATTTGTTATTTTTTTCACTAGATTCGTTTCCTTTAAAATATTTTTCATCATCCTCTGTCCTAAATGATGATATTACTGAATATCTTTGGCCTGTAGTGCAAAGATGAATGATTTCTGATGAATATCTTTGGGCCGTAGTGCAAAGATGAACATATGTTTAGATGAACATGACCAACTGGTGAATATCTTTGGCCTGCAGTGCAAAGATGAATATTTGATTTATGATGTATATTGATTGATGTTACATGGATAAAATATTGATGATGGACTTTTAAATTCATAGATAAGAGTAGATTTCATTCTCTACGTAACTCTTCTATGAATTATTATTTCCGCTGCGAATATTGATCTGAAACTTGTTGTCTATTCTATTTTATCAGATTTTTCCCTGTTGAAGACTAACGATAATTTGTTCTATATTATCTTAGTCATAATATTCTTTACTAGGCTAGTTGAGCTCACCCTTTTCCTTTTTGTTCCATTTTTCTTCTTAGGAGGTGAGAATGTAGCGAGTACTAGTCGGGTTATGGAATGAAGGTTCTAGAAAGTCGTTTTAGTAGTCCTCACCATTTTTGTAAAATAATGTATCAATAATTGTAATGAGGACTTATTTGGGTATGAATATTGTCTAGATGACAATATTTGTATTTAAACTCACAGTTTTTATGTTGTATTATTAAAGTTATAGTTGTTTCTGTACCATGTATTTTGACGACTTAGAATTGGTGTTGTATACCTATTTTGGGAGTGTCACATCTTTCATGAGATGAATACTTTCGGGAAAGTACTTGTCGTTTAATTGTTCTTATAACTTCTCCCAAGACATCTTCAGTGCAGCAGGTTGAGTACGTTTTACCGATTCCCACCAGTAATCTGCCTCTCCTCGCAACATAAAGGTGGCAAAGGGAACCTTTTGCTCCTCGGAGCATCCCAATACATCAAATATCTTGGTGATCTGCAATAAACTTCGGTGGTCCCAGATCCTTGAACTATTTAGCGGTGACGGTCCGAGAGTTTCCAGTGTTTCCACCTACATTTTGGGCAGGAGCCGCTTTTGCCCGATGTTGCATGAATTGCATAAAGCCTCTGAACATTCCATCATTCACCATTTGGTCAGTGTTGTTGTTTGCCTGAGGATTGTCGCCTTCCTGATGCACATTATTCTGATTATTGATATATGGAGACTCAACGGTCTCCTGTGCTCCATTGCTATTCTCAACATTCTCGGATGTCATTTTCAGATACTGCCACAAAACAAAGGTTAATTGACATGTAACATATTATCCCTATACTCTGATCGACCAATTAAATACCAAATAAACAAAGGTAGGTCATATTAGCGAAGGAATTCCCCGTCTCTCCCCTCCTAGTTCTAGTCTCAAATCTTAGCCAGAGATCATATCCCTAAGCTTTGATACCAACTGTGACGCCCCCAAAATAGGTATACATCACCTATTCTGAGTCGCCAAATACATGGTACAGAATACAAATACAACCTTAAATATACAACATGAGCTGTGAGTTTTAATACAAATTTTGTCTTCTAGATAGTATTCAAACTCAAAATAAGTCCTCAATACATTTATTATAACACTATTTCATAGAATAGTGAGGACTACTAATGCTATCATCTGGACCGTCACTCCGTTCCTCGACTATTCCCTGCTACGTTCTCATTTCTTAAAGAGAACAATGAAAGCAAAAGGGTGAGCTCAACTAGCCCAGTAGGAAATATTATGACTAAGATAATGCAGAATAAATTATCATTAGCCTTCAACAGTGTTAAACTGATAAAATATAACAAACATCAAGTTTAACTGCAGCGGAACAAGCAATCCATTAGAAGAGTCAAGTAGAGAATAAAATCTACTATCTTCTATGATTTAAAAGGTTTTTCATCACTTTTATCGTTGAGACTCAGCTTAATAACTAATCCACATCATCCCTGCACTACGACCAAGGATATTCATTAGTATCATGACCACAAATTATCCATGCACTACGGGCCAATGATATTCGTGTATTCATCAATGGTCATGATCATGCCAACAACTGTCCGTCAATACACCACGACCAATGAGGATTTTTACCACATCATTTGTAATATTACAGTCATGATTATACCGAATAATCCCTAGTCATAATCATACCAAGTCCATCTATGCACTACAGGCCACAGATGACTTTCAACATATTATAAACATGAGGATGATGACAATGATATAAGAATTCAATAAAACAAGTTCAAAGATAAATTTTTTAAAATTTATAATTTAATTTATCCAGAAATCAATAACGTCCAAATTATCAACATGCTACTGTTTTGTGGAGTAAAATTCAAGAATGCTTAGAAGAATATTTTTATGAAAAGATACTGGATGAAGCACAAATATCAAGGATATTCCATTAATTTCATGGAGTATAGAAGCAAAGACTTTAACCAGCTGAGTATAATAGAATATATGAAACCACAAATGGATTTTTGTCGCCATGCGATAATCCACGTAGACAGATCATTTCCACAAGTTAATAAGGAATGAATACAAAGGATCATTCACCATGCATGCGGTAATCCACATAAACAGGTTATTCCAACAGAGTAATAAAGAATGGAACCAGGTCATGCGTAATCCGCACAAATAGGATATTCCAACAGAATAATAAAGAATGGAACCAGGTCATGCGTAATCCGCACAGATAGGATGTTCCAACAGAATAATAAAGAATGGAACCATGTCATGCGTAATCCGCATAGACTGGATGTTCCAACAGAATAATAAGGAATGTATTAACAACAGAATTCACCAGGCATGGGATAGACCGCACACACAGGTTATTCCAACAGAATAATAAAGAATGGAATAACAGAAGAATTTCACCATGTATACGGTAGTCTGCGTATACAGGTTATTCCAACAGAATAATAAGGAATGAAATAACAATAGTTCACTTCATGAATATGAAAGAAATAATACCCCTTACCTTAAAAAGAAGAGTATTCCGATGAGTAGGGTGGGGATATACTTGAAGAAAATGTACACTATTTTCTACGCTCAAAACTTTCTTAAACTCTAAAGAAATACGCTCAAGATTATAGAAGAAGAATTCTCTGAATTTTTGGTGTGATTTTCAATTCTAACTAAGCATCCTATTTATAGGAGAATGAAAAGGATACCATGCTGCACTATGCAATAAAATATAATATATTATATTTATAATCAAATAAAATAAAACTTTATAAAAAAAATTCTGTTTTATATAAAAAGTTTTTACTATGCAAATACTATGCAAACACTATGCATAATAAAATATAATATATTCTATTTATAATCAAATAAAACAAAATTTTATAAAAAGTATTATGTTTTATATAATTTCTATAACTTCTCTTCTTCTTTCTATAATTTCTCTCTATAATAATCGCTCTAAATATTTTGTTAATTGGTGAGAAATGAAGGAAGAATGAGCTTCTATTTATAGAAAAATATATTTTCGATAATTGCACGTTTTGGGGCTCGAAAAATTACAGTACAATACCTCCAACTTTTCCTTTATTTTTAATTTAGTCATGAAAGTATTATCAAACTTGCACCACCTCCCCTAATAGTAAATAATGTGATTCAATAGTAAAATATGTGAATTAATAGTTCTAGACATGTGAAAATATGAATTACAATATAGTACCTCCATCTATACCTCCATTTTTAACTTAGTCATGCAAGTATTATCAATCTTGCACCAACTCCCCTAATAGTAACAAGAATGTGAAACAATAGTCTACACATGTGAATAAATAGTTATAATCATTTGAAATAATAGCAATCAATTGCTCATTTACCCGATTGGTCAATATAACCTCCAAACATCAATTATTATCGAAATAATTATCGATTTTCACTAACACAAATAATTTCAACACAGTGAAACCATTTTTATCAAAAATATAATTTTGAAATTTCGAAGTTTGATTTTTCTCGAAAAAGTCAACTATTGACTTTTTGACCAAATAGTGAATTCCGGAAAATTTTGTATTTATAGACTATTTTTACTAATTTCATCGTTCCGGACTGAAATATCACATTCGCGTCTCCAAATTCAACTTCGAACACAACTTCAATTTTATAACATTCATCAGTAATATTATAACTCACAATATTTATCAACCAGGTCATTTCCAGGAAAGAGGGGGCTTTCCAATAAGGATTTCTCCCTATTGGCACGCAATTAGGTGACCAAACCTCTCATTGACAGAACTTCTAGACATTGGAAATATTGCAATTTAATAATATGAATAACTATGTCGTCTCAATTATTGATTTAATAAAATAACATATTATTCAGATGATACTACGACAATAATCGAATCAATAATATGAGAGATATGATGCAGCAATTACTATAGCAATAATTGAGTATAACTGAGTGACTTCTCACGTAAGCATCAATAATCAATACAGTGTGCTACTATGCAACCACACGTATTACTGTACTTTTACTACCGGGTAGATCAACAGTTAACGGTAAAACTTTCGCCATTATTTTCATTAAGTATTTTTGTCGTTTTCTCAATCCGACAATAATTTCGTTGTAGGGGGTCCACCAATGATTGTGCCGTTGTACGAATATTCCCTGTTAAAACTAATATTCTCCAACCAATCGAATATTATATAACAACTTGCGTAATTTGCAAAATTTATAAATATTATCCACAACTATAACATTATATCAAATCCACACCATAATATTCAAAAATATATTTCGAGAAAATTTAATCTTTATTCAAAAAGTTGGGGTCTTACAACCTCCCCTTCTTATGAAATTTCATCCTCGAAATTAGGGTGCGTACCTGGTATGTCGAAGAGGTGAGGATACTTTGATTTCATTTCAGATTCTAACTCCCAGGTCATTTCCTCAACATCGTGGTTTCTCCACAAAACTTTGACTTGAGGTATAACCTTGGAGCGTAGAATATGTTCCTTCTTATACAAGATTTTAACAGGTAACTCTTCATACGTTAAATCTTCCTCTATCTCGTTTGGTTCTAATTCAATAATGTGGTTCGGGTCTTTCACATATTTACGTAACATAAATATGTGAAAAACGTTATGAACACGAGACATACTTGGCGGTAAAACAAGTCTATACGCCACAGTTCCTACTCGATCGAGGATTAAAAATGAGCCAATGAATCGAGGGTTGAGCTTTCCTCTCTTTCCAAATCTTGTAACTCCTTTCCATGGAGCAACACGTAACAACACATGATCTCCTATATCGAATTCCACGTCCCTTCGATGAAGATCAGCATAACTCTTTTGTCGATCTTGTGAGGTTTTTATACATTGTCGGATCGTTTGAATCTTTTTCTTAGTCATACGTACCAACTCTGGTCCCAATAACATTGCTTCACCCACCTCATCTCAGCATACTGGAGAACGACACTTTCTTCCATACAACGCTTCGAATGGAGCCATGCCAATACTTGCTTGATAACTGTTGTTGTAGGAAAACTCCACCAATAGTAAGAACTTGTCCCAACTTCCCTTTAAGTCAAGGACACAGAGTCTTAATAGATCTTTAAGAGTTTGAATCGTCCTCTCCGACTGCCCGTCCGTCTGAGGATGATATGTTGAGCTAAATCGTAAATCCGTGCCCATAGCTTTTTGCAAACTAACCCAAAATATTGAAGTGAATCTTGGGTCTCGATCAGAAACTATGGATATTGGCATACCATGCAATCTTACAACCTCGTTTATGTACATACGAGCAAGACGTTCAAGTGTATAAGTTTCTCATATCAGTAAGAAATGAGCAGACTTGGTCAATCTATCAACAATGACCCAAATCGCATCTATGCCTTGAGAAACTTTGGGAAGATCGGTAACGAAATCCATGGTAATATGCTCTCACTTCCATTCTAGAATTTTAAGTGGTTGCAATGGACCTTTTGGTACTTGATGCTCCGCTTTAACTCATTGACAAATTAGACACCTTGAGATAAATAGCGCTATCTCTCTCTTCATATTGCTCCACCAAAATGTATAACGAAGATCACGATACATTTTGGTACTCCCAAGATGGATTGCAAACGGTGTGTTGTGCACCTCCATCATGATTTTATACTTTAAATCAGGGTCGTTAGGAACACAAAGTCTGGAGTTGACTCGAAGTATTCATTCTTCATCAATTCTAGCTTCCGGCATAGCATCTTCTTGCACTTTCTTCTTCATACGCATCAGCTTTGGATCTGTAACTTGAGCAAATTTAACTTTATCAATTAAAGTCGGTTCTACTCATATATTCGCCATCATCACATGGGTCCCTGGAGTTTTTAACTCTATCTCCATCCTTTTCAAGTCACACAAAATGGGCCTTTGCGTTGACAATATCGCATTCGCACTTACATATGATCTTCTACTCAATGCGTTAGCTACCACGTTCGCTTTTCCAGGATGGTATTGGATGGTATGATCATAATCTTTCAACAGTTCAAGCCAACATCGTTGTCGCATGTTGAGTTCCTTTTGAGTGAAGAAATATTTGAGGCTTTTATGATCTGTAAAGATCTCCACTTTCTCCCCATACAAGTAATGCCTCCAAATCTTTAGTGCGAAGACAACAGCTGCCAACTCTAAATCATGAGTAGGATAATTCCTCTCATATTCTTTGAGTTGCCGTGAGGCATAGGCTATGACTTTCCCATGTTTCATGAGAACACATCCTAACCCTTTGCCCGAAGCATCACTGTAGATGACAAATCCCTCTGAACCAGATGGTATTGTTAGAACAGGTGCTGAAATGAGTCTCCTCTTGAGTTCTTGAAAACTCTTCTCACATTCCTTGCTCCAACGGAACTTTGTATCTTTCTGAGTTAGCTGAGTTAGTGGAGTAGCGATTCGAGAAAACCCTTCTACAAATCTCCGATAATAACCAGCTAAGCCGAGAAAGCTACGTACTTCGGTCACTGATTTAGGTTGCTCCCAGCTTTGAATAGCTTCAATCTTTGCTGGGTCAAAAGATATTCCATGACTTGATACCACGTGCCCAAGGAATGTTACTTCCTCAAGCCAGAACTCGCATTTCTTCAACTTGGCATAAAGCTTATATTCATGAAGCTTTTGGAGTATCAGCCTCAAGTGTTGCTCATGATCTTCACGGGTTTTGGAATATATGAGGATGTCGTCAATAAAGACGGCCACAAAATGATCCAAATATTCTTTGAATACTCGGTTCATCATATCCATGAAGATAGCAGAAGCATTAGTCAATCCAAAAGACATGACTAAAAATTCATAACGCCCGTACCGAGTTCTGAAGGCAGTCTTTGGAATATCCTCAGTTTTAACCTTCAGCTGATGATATCCAAAACGAAGATCGATCTTTGAAAAAAATTGTGCTCCTTGTAACTGATCAAATAGGTCATCAATATGTGGCAATGGGTACCTATTTTTGATGGTGACATGATTCAACTCCTGATAATCAATACAAAGTCGCATACTCCCATCTTTCTTCTTCACGAATAGAACAGGAGCACCCCAAGGAGACGTACTAGGACGAATGAAACCAATGTCTAACAATTCCTGCAATTGGGTCTTTAACTCCTGAAGTTCAATAGGAGCCATTCGATATGGGGCTTTGGAAATGGGTTTTGTACCGGGTTCAAGGTCGATACAAAATTCAACTTCACGCTCTGGGGGTAGGCTAAGAAGTTCTTCAGGGAATACGTCAGGAAATTTATTAACAATAGAAATATCCTTCAAATCTGACGTATTTTTGTTTAAATACGTGACATGAGCTAAGAAAGCTTGACATCCATTTTTCAATAAACGAATAGCTTTATGGCTTGAGATGACCGTAATTGATTTTAATGGTTTGGTCGCTTGAATTCGCATAATAGGTTTATTAGGAATATGAAAGCTAACAACCTTACGAAAATAATCAATTTTAGCATGATGAGTAGTTAACCAATCAATCCCTAGAATCACGTCAAATGCAAGTATTTTTAATGAAATAAGATCAACAGGTAATGTGAGGGTACCGTCTTGAACCAAACAAGACTTACAAAGCAATGGATGTAATGAAGGTTTCTCCCAAAGGAGTTTCTACAGATAAGTCAAAGTCTAATTTCTCCGGAATCAAATTTAATCGTTGAGCGCAAGTAGGAGAAATAAAAGAATGGGTAGAACCGGTATCAAATAAGGTATAGACTTCGCTAGAGTTTATGATAAGCTTACCTGTGATGACCTCATTCGGGTTCCTTGCTTTTTGGGAGGTCACAACAAATGCTCTCCTTTACACTATCGGCTTTGACTATTCTGGGACGGCCTTTGGTGCCTCCATCCTGGCTGAACTTGTCTTCGGTAAACGACAAAATCGGGCTAAGTGACCTTCTCTTCCACAATTATAACATGCTTTGGACGGCATCGCGCAGTTTGGACTGATGTGTCCCTCCCATCCGTATTTGAAGCATATGATAGGTGGTCGTTCTCCTTCCTTAACAACGGGTGCTGGTGCTGACGTCCTTCCATCATTTTTGAATCTCCTTTTCTTGAAATGTCCATTTTTATTGTCTTGGCTATTACTACCACCGAAGTGGTTACCATTTCTGGCATGTTGATTCCCTCCACATTTGTTGTCACCGCTTAGATGACTGTTAACATTGGTATTTTCATTCTGCCAGCTGCTTTCTCTTGGTTGCGTTGACTCGTTATCGCACTCCAACAACTGAGCCCTATTTACAACATCTGAATACAAACACAGTTTATGAGAAATAAGATATTGACGTATCTCCGGTTTCAAACCTCTTAAAAACATTCGCGTCATTCGCTCCTCATTATCGACTAAATGGGATGCAAACCGGGATAACTCCGCAAATTTAGCCTCGTATTGCGATACGGTCATATTATTTTGTTTCAATTTGATAAAATCCACTTCTTTCATGTGACGAATACTCTCGAAAAAGTACTTGTTGTTGAATAGCTCTTGGAACTTCTCCCAAGACATCTTGAGTGCGTTAGGCTGGGTACGTTTTACAGATTCCCACCAGTAATCTGCCTCTTCACGCAACGTGAAGGTGGCAAAGGGAACCTTTTGTTCCTCGGAGAATCCCAAGACATCAAATATCTTGGTGATCTGCTTTATCCATGCTTCAGCCTTAAGTGGTTTTGGCTCTCCAATAAACTCCGGTGGTCCCAGCTCCTTGAACTTTTAGCGGTAACCGTCCGAGAGTTTCCAGTGTTTTCACCTAAATTTTGGACAGGAGCCGCTCTCGCCTGATGTTGCATGAATTGCATAAAGCCTCTAAACATTCCATCGTTCATCATTTGGTCAGTGTTGTTGTTTTCATGAGGATTGTCGCTATCCTGATGCACATTATTCTGATTGTTGATCTATAGAGACTCAACGATTTCTTATGCTCCATTGCTATTCTCAATATTCTTGGATGCCATTTTCAAATACTGCCACAAAACAAGGGTTAATTGACATGCAACATATTATCCATATACTCTGACCAACCAATTAAATACCAAATAAACTTAGGTAGGTCATACTAGCGAAGGAATTCCCCGTCTTTCCCCTCCTAGTTCTAGTCTCACATCTTAGCCAGGGATCATATCCCTAAGCTTTGATACCAACTGTAACGCCCCCAAAATAGGTATACATAACCCATCTTGGGTCGCCAGATATATGGTACAGAATTCAAATACAACTTAATAATACAACTGTCGTGTACAATACGACAAAACATAAGCTGTGAGTTTGAATACAAATATTGTCTACTAGAGATTATACAAACTCAAAAGGAGTCCTCATTACGTTATTATCACACTATTTCACAGAATAGTGAGGACTACTAATGCTATCATCTGGCCCGTCACTCCGTTCCCCGACTAGTCCCTGCTACGTTCTCATTTCCTGAAGAGAATAATGAAAGTAAAAGGGTGAGCTCAACTAGCCCAGTAGGAAATATTATGACTAAGAGAATGCAGAATATATTATCGTTAGCCTTCAACAGTGTTAAACTGATACAATATAACAATCATCAAGTTTAACTGCAACGGAACAAGTAATCCATTAAAAGAGTCAAGTAGAGAATAAAATCTACTATCTTTTATGATTTAGAAGGTTTTTCATCACTTTTATCGCTAGGACTCAGCTTAATAAATAATCCACATCATCGAATCATCCATGCACTACAGCCAAGGATATTCTTTAATATCATGACCACAATTATCCATGCACTACGGGCCATGAATATTTGTGTATTCAATAATGGTCATGATCATGCCAACAACTGTCCATCAATGTTCTACGGCTAATGAGGGCTTTTACCACATCATTTGTAATATTACGGTCATGATTACACCGAATAATCCCTGATCATAATCATACCAAGTCCATCTATGCACTATAGGCCACAGATGACTTTCAACAAAATATAAACATGAGGATGATGACAATGATATAAGAATTCAATAAAACAAGTTCAAGAATTATTTTATCCAAGAACTAATAACGTCCAAATTGTCAACATGATAATGCTTTGTAGAGTAAAATTTAAGAATGCTCAGAAGAATATTTCCATGAAAAGATACTGAATGAAGCGCAAATATCAAGGATATTCCACTAATTTCATGGAGAATAGAAGTCAAAACTTTAACCAACTGAGTATAATAAGGAATGGAATAACAAAAGAAATCACCAGGCATGCGATAGACCGTACATGCAGGTTATTCCAACAGAATAATAAATAACGGAATCAGTTTCGGTGTAAAACGCACAGACAGGATATTGCAACAGAATAATAAAGACGGAATCAGGTCCGGCATAAAATGCACAGACAGGATATTCCAACAGAATAATAAAGACGGAATCAGGTCTGACGTAGAACGCACAGACAGGATATTCTAACAGAATAATAAAGACGGAATCAGGTTCGGCGTAGAACACACAGACAGGATGTTCCAACAGAATGATAAAGAATGGAACAACAGAAGAATTTCACCAAGTATAGGGTAGCCCGCGTATACAAGTTATTCCAATAGAATAATAAAGAATGGAATACCAGAAGTTCTCTTCATGGATAAGAAAGAAATAATACTCCATACCTTAGAAAAACTGGATACTAGAATAGTGAGGTAGCAGACTTCTCTTATTCTTTCTATAATTTCTCTCTATAATAATCGCTCTAAAGCTTTTGTGAATTGGTGAGAAATGAAGGAAGAATGAGCTTCTATTTATAGAAAAATATAGTTTCGATAATTGCACGTTTTGGGGCTCGAAAAATTACAGTACAATACCTCCAACTTTTTTTTTTATTTTTAATTTAGTCATGAAAGTATTATCAAACTTGCACCACCTCCCCTAATAGTAAATAATGTGATTCAATAGTAAATAATGTGAATCAATAGTTCTAGACATGTGAAAATACGAATTACAGTATAATACCTCCATCTATACCTCCATTTTTAACTTAGTCATGCAAGTATTATCAATCTTGCACCAACTCCCCTAATAGTAACAAGAATGTGAAACAATAGTATACACATGTGAATAAATAGTTATAATCATCTGAAATAATAGTAATCAATTGCTCATTTACCCGATTGGTCAATATAACCTCCAGATATCAATTATTATTGAAATAATTATCGATTTTCACCATCACAAATAATTCCAACATAATGAAACCATTTTTATCAAAAATATAAATTTTAAAATTTCGAAGTTTGACTTTTCCCAAAAAAAGTCAACTGTTGACTTTTTGACCAAATAGTGAATTCCGGAAAATTTTGTGTTTATAGACTATTTTTACTAATTTCATCATTCCGGACTCAAATATCACGTCCGCGTCTCCAAATTCAACTCCAAACACAACTTCAATTTTAATATCATTCATCATTAATATTATAACTCACAATATTTATCAATCAGGTCGTTCCCAGGAAAGAGGGGGCTTTCCAATAAAGATTTCTCCCTATTGGCACGCATTTAGGTGACCAAACCTCTCCTTGACAGAACTTCTAGACATTGTAAATATTGCAATTTAATAATATGAATAACTTTGTCGTCTCAATTATTGATTTATTAAAATAACATATTATGCAGATGATACTACGACAATAATCGAATCAATAATATGAGATATGATGCAGCAATTACAGTAGTAATAATTGAGTATAACTGAGTGACTTCTCACGTAAGCATCAATAATCAATACCGTGTGCTTCTATGCAACCACGCATATTACTGTACTTTTACTACCGAGTAGTTCAACAATTAACGGTAAAACTTCCACCGTTATTTTTATAAAGTATTTTTGTCGTTTTCTCATCCGATAATAATTCCATTGTGGGGGGTCCACCAATGATTGTGCCGTTGTACGAATATTCCCTGTTAAAACGAATATTCCCCGACCAATCGAATATTATATAACAACTTGCATACTTTGCAAAATTTGTAAATATTACCCACAAAGGAAGTCACCAGCGAGAGGCTCGGGTACCAACTCCTGTAGTTGAGTTTTTAACTCCTGAAGTTCAATAGGAGCCATTCGATATGGGGTTTTAGAAATGGATTTTATACCGAGTTCAAGGTCAATACAAAATTCGACTTCATGCTCTAGGGGTAGGTCAGGAAGTTCTTCAAGAAATACGTCACGAAATTTACTAATAATAGAAATATCGTTCAAATCTGACGTATTTTTGTTCAAGTCCATGACATGGGCTAAGAAAGCTAGTCATCCATTTTTTAATAAACGAATGACTTTAAGGCTTGATATGAAAGTGTTTGACTTTAGTGGTTTGGTTGCTTGAATTCATATAACAGGTTGGTTAGGAATATAAAAACTAACAACCTTATGAAAATAATCAATTTTAGCATGATGAGTGGTTAACCAATCAACCCTTAAAATCACATCAAATGGAAGTATTTTCAACGAAATAAGATCGACATGTAATGTGATGGTCTCAACTTGAATCAAGCAAGATTTATAAATAATAGATGTAATGAAAGTTTCTCCTAACGGAGTCTCAAAAGATAAGGCAAAGTCTAATTTCTCCGGAGTCAAGTTCAAACGTTGAGCACAAGCAGGAGAAATAAAAGAATGGGTAGAACCGGTATCTAATAAGGTATAGACTTCACAAGAATTTATGATTAACTAACCCGTGATAACTTTGTTCGGGTTACTCGCTTTTTAAGAAGTCATGAAAAATGCTCTTCCTGAAACCACCGACTTTGTTCTGTCCATATTTGTCTTTGGTACCACCGTCCCAGCTGAACTTGATTTCACTATAAGACAAAATCGAGCTATGTGACCTTCCTTTCCACAGCCAAAACATACCTCGGAAGGCTGTGAATAGTTTGGACTTATGTGTCCCTCATCTTTGCATCAGTAGCATCTAACTAGCAGTCTTTCTCCTCCCCTAGAATTTGTTGCTGGTATTGGTGCTGCTGCCGATGTCTTTCCATCATCGTTAAATCTTCTCTTCTTGAAATCTCCCCCGACTCGCTTCTTCTACTATCATGGTCACGATTACCACCAGAGTGGTTACCGCTTTTGTTCGTATAATTTCCTCCCCGCTGGTTGTCATTGCTTCGATGACTGCTGCCACTAGTATAACCCTGGTTGTGGTCCCTTGGTTGAACATACTCATTATCTCGCTCTAATAATTGAGCCCTGTTCACAACATCTGAATATAGAGAAAATTTATGAGAAATAAGATATTGCCGAATTTCGGGTTTTAGACCTCTCAGAAACATCCGCGTCATATATTCCTCATTCTCTACCAAATAAGGTGCAAACCTAGATAACTCTGTGAACTTAGCCTCGTACTGGGACACAGTCATGTTGTTCTGTTCCAGTCTAATAAACTCTACCTCCTTCATATGATGAATACTTTCAGAAAAGTACTTGTCATTGAACAGTTTTTGAAATGTTTCCCAAGACATGTTGAGTGCGGCAGGCTGGGTACGCTTCACAGATTCCCACCCGTAATCTGCCTCATTACGGAACATAAAGATGGCGAATGGAACCTTTTGTTCCTCTGTGCATCCCAAAACATCAAATATCTTGGTAATTTGCTTAACCCACGTTTCCGCCTTGATCGGATCCGGCTTTCCCAAAAATTATGGTGGTCCCAACTCTTTGAACTGCTTGGCTGGGATAAGCCGCGCGTTGCTATCATTTCCACCCATATTTTATACACGAGTCTCCCTCGTCTGATTTTGCAAGAATTGAAAAAAGCTTCTAACCATCACATAATTCATCGTTTGATCGGTGGTGTTGTTTACAGGAGGAACATTGCCGAATACTTCATAAAATACCCCTCTATTTATCTCAATTCACTTGGCTTCACAAAATATATTTTTAATAACATTCATCATTAATATTATAACTCACAATATTAACAACCAGATCATTCCCAAGAAAGAGGGGGTTTTCCGATAAGGATTTCTCCCCATTGACACACAATTAGGTGACCAAACCCATTTCCTCGACAGAACTTTCTAGACATCATCAATAATGCAAATAATAATATGAATAACTTTGTCGTCTCAATTATTGATTTAATAATATAAAATATTATGACAATAGTTGAATTAATAATGTGAGATACTATGCAGCAATTACTGTGACAATAATTGAATAAAACTGAGTGACTACTCACGTAAGCATCAATAATCAAAGATACTGTACAATACCGTGTACTACTATGCAACCACGCGTATTACTGTACTTTTATCACCGGGTATTTCAACAGTTAACGGTAAAACTTTTGCCGTTATTTTTATAAAAAGTTATTTCTGTCGTTTTCTAACTTCGACAATAATTTCGTTGTGGGGTCCACCAATGATTGTGTCGTCGTACGAATATTCCCTGATAAAACAAATATTCCCCGACCAATCGAATATTTTATAACAACTTATTTAATTTGCAAAATTTGTAAATATTACCCACAACTATAACATTATATCAAATCCATACCATAATATTCAAAATGATATTTAGAGAAAATTAATCTTTATTCATAAAAGTCAAGGTCTTACAACCTCCCCTTCTTATGAAATTTCATCCTCAAAATTGGTGTACGTACTTGGTATGTCGAAGAGATAAGGATACCTTGATTTCATTTCAGATTCTAACTCCCAGGTCATTTCCTCACCATCGTGGGTTTTTCTACAAAACTTTGACTTGAGGTATAACCTTGGAGCGTAGAATATATTCCTTCTTATCCAATATTTTAACATGTACCTCTTCATACGTTAAATCTTCCTCTATCTCGTCTGGTTCTAATTTAATAACGTGGTTTGGGTCTTCCACATATTTACGTAATATAAATATGTGAAAAACGTTATGAACACTAGACATATTTGGCGGTAAGGCGAGTCTATAGGCCACCGTTCATACTCGGTCGAGGATTTTAAATGGGTTAATGAATCGAGGATTGAGCTTTCCTCTCTTTCCAAATCTTGTAACTCCTTTCCATGGAGATACACATAACAACACATGCTCTCCAACATTGAATTCCACGTCCCTTCGATGAAGATCAGCATAATTCTTTTTGTCGATCTTGTGAGGTTTTTATATGTTGCTGAATTATTTAAATCTTTTCCGTTGTCATGCGTACCAATTCCGGTCCCAACAACGTTGCTTCACCCACCTCATCTTAGAATACTAGAGAACGACACTTGCGTCCATACAATGCCTCAAATGGAGCCATGCCTATATTTGCTTGATAACTGTTGTTGTAAGAGAATTTCACTAATGACAAGAACTTGTCCCAACTTTCTTTGAAGTCAAGGTCACAAAGTCTTAATAGATCTTCTAGAGTTTGAATATTCATCTCCGACTGCCCGTCTGTCTTAGGATGATATGCCGAACTGAATCGTATATTCGTGCCCATAGCTTTCTACAAACTGACCCAAAACTGTGAAGTGAATCTTGGGTCTTTATTAGAAACTATGGATACTGGCAAACCATGTAGTCTTACAATCGCATTTATGTATATATGAGCAAGACGTTCAAGTGAATAAGATTCTCGTATAGGTAAGAAATGAGAAGACTTGGTTAATCTATCAATAATGACCCAAATTCCATCTATGCCTTGAGAAACCTTGGGAAGACTAGTAACGAAATCCCCGGTAATGTGCTCCCACTTCCATTCTAGAATTTCAAGTGGTTGCAATGAACCTTTTGGCATTTGATGCTCCGTCTTGACTCATTGACAAGTTAGACACCTTGAGATAAACTCCGATATCTCTCTCTTCATATTGCTCCACCAAAATGTTTGTCCAAGATCACGATACATCTTGGTACTCTCAAGATGGATTGTAAACGGTGTGTTGTACGCTTCTATCATGATTTTATACTTTAAATCAGAGTTGTTAGGAACACAAAGTCTGGAGTTGACTCGAAGTATTCTTTTTGCATCGATTCTTGCTTCCGGAATAACACATTCTTGCACTTTCTTCTTTATACGCATCAGCTCCAGGTCTGTACCTTGAGCAGCTTTAACTTTATCGATTAAGTCGGTTCTACTCGTATATTTGACATCATCACGTGGGTCTCTGAAGTCTTTAAATCTATCTCCATCCTTTGCAAGTCATATAAAATGGACCTTTGCATTGACAATATCGCACTCGTACCCGCATATGATCTTCTACTCAATGCGTCAGCTACCACATTCACTTTTTTAGCATGATATTGAATGGTATAATCGTAATCTTTCAACAACTCGAGCCAACGTCGTTGTCTCATGTTGAGTTCTTTTTGGGTGAAAAAATATTTGAGGCTTTTATGATCCGTATAGATCTCCATTTTCTCACCATACAGGTAATGTCTCCAGATCTTTAGCGCAAAAACGACAGCTGCCAACTCTAGATCATGAGTAGGATAATTCCTCTCATATTCTTTGAGTTATCGCGAGGCATAGGCTATGAATTTCCCATGTTGCATGAGAACACATCCTAACCCTCTGCCTGAATCATCGTTGTAGATGACAAATCCCTTCGAACCAGATGGTATTGTCAGAATAGTAGCTGAAATGAGTCTCCTCTTGAGTTCTTGAAAACTCTTCTCACATTCTTCACTTTAACTGAATTTTGTATCTTTTCAAGTCAGCTGAGTTAATGGAGTAGCAATCCGAGAAAATCCTTCCACGAATCTCTGATAATAACCATCTAAGCCTAGAAAGCTACGTACTTCGGTTACTGACTTAGGTTGCTCTCAGCTTTAAATTTCTACAATCTTCTCTGGGTCAACAGATGTTTCGTGATTTGATATCACGTGCCCAAGGAGTGCTACTTCCTCAAGCCAGAACTCGTATTTCTTCAACTTGGCGTATAACTCATTTTCACGAAGCTTTTGGAGTATCAGCCTCAAGTGTTGCACATGATCTTCACGGCTTTTGGAGTAAATTAGGATGTCATCAATAAAGACGACCACAAAATGATCCAAATATTCCTAGAATACTCGGTTCATCATATCCATGAAGGTAGCAGGAGCATTAGTCAATCTAAAAGACAAGACTAGGAATTCGCAATACCCGTACCGAGTTCTGAAAATAGTCTTTAGAATGTCATCAATTTTAATCTTTAACTGATGATATCTAGAACGAAGATCGATCTTTGAAAAGAATTTGACGCCTTATAACTGGTCAAACAGGTCATCAATGCGATGCAAAGGGTACCTATTTTTAATGGTGACATGATTCAACTCCCCATAATCAATACAAAGTTGCATACTTCCATATTTTTTCTTTACGAATAGTACAAGAGCACCCCAAGGAGACATACTAGAATCAATGAAACCGATGTCTAACAATTCCTGCAGTTGGGTTTGTAACTCCTGAAGTTCAATAGGAGTCATTCGATAAGGGGCTTTGGAAATGGGTTTTGTACCGGGTTCTTCGGGAAATACGTCAGGAAATTTATTAACAATAGAAATATCATTCAAATCTGACATATTTTTATTTAAATCTGTGACATTGGCTAAGAAAGCTTGACATCCATTTTTCAATAAACGAATGGCTTTATGGCTTGATATGACAGTGATTGACTTTAGTGGTTTGGTTGCTTGAATTCGCATAATAGGTTGGTTAGGAATATGAAAGCTAATAACCTTACGAAAATATCAATTTTAGCATGATGAGTAGTTAACCAATCAACTCCTAAAATCATATCAAATGCAAGTATTTTCAAAGAGATAAGAACGACAGGTAATGTGAGGGTGCCGATTTGAATCAAACAAGACTTATAAACAATGGATGTAATGAAGGTTTCTCCTAATGGAGTTTCAACAGATAAGTTAAAGTCTAATTTCTCCAAAGTCAAATTTAAACATTGAGCGCAAGTAGTAGAAATAAAAGAATGGGTAGAACCGGTATCAAATAAGGTATAGACTTCGCAAGAGTTTATGATTATCTTACCCGTGATAACTTCGTTCAGGTTCCTCCCTTTTTGGGAGGTTACGACAAACTCTCTCCCTTGAACTACCGGCTTTGACTTGTCTGGGACGGCCTTTGGTGTCTCCATCCCAGCTGGACTTGACTTCACTGCACAACAAAATTGGGATAAGTGACCTTCTCTTCCGCAATTATAACACGCTTTGGACTGCTACGTACAGTTTTGACTGATATGTCCCTCTCCTTCGCATTTGTAGCATACGACCGGTGGTCGTTCTCCTTCCTTTGGAAACGGATAATGGTGTTGCTATCTTTCCATCATTGTTGAACATTCTCTTCTTAAAATTTCCACTTCTATTATCTTGGCCAGGATTTCCACCGAAATGGTTACCATTTCTAGTATGTTGATTTCCTCCACGTTTTTTGTCATAACTTTGATTAGTGCTACCACTGGTATTATCGTTTTGCCGGGTTGACTCATTATCGCGCTCCAATAACTGAGCCTTATTCACAACATCTGAATACAAGCAAAGTTTGTGAGAAATGAGGTATTGACGTATTTCGAGTTTCAAACCTCGCAAAAACATTTACGTCATTCTCTCTTCATTATCAACCAAATGGGATGCAAACCGGGACAACTCGGCAAACTTAGCCTCTTATTGCGACAGTGTTATATTTTTTGTTCTAGCTTGATAAATTTCACCTCTTTCATGTGACGAATACTTTCGGGAAAGTACTTATCGTTGAACAGTTTTTGAAACTTCTCCCAAGACATCTTCAGTGCGGTAGGTTGAGTACGCTTTATAGATCCCCACTAATAATCAGCCTCTCCTCGCAACATAAAGGAGGCAAATGGAACCTATTGCTCCTTGAAGCATCCCAAAACATCAAATATCTTGCTAATCTGCTTAATCCACGTCTCCACCTTAATTTGTTCTGGCTTTCCCAAACATTACGGTGGTCCCAGCTCCTTGAATTGCTTAGTAGTGACCATCCGTGAGTTCCTAGTGTTTCCACCTGCATTTTGAACAGGAGTCTCTCTCGCCTGATGTTGCATAAATTGCAGAAAGCCTCTGAACATCCCATCGTTCATCATTTGGTCGGTGTTGTTGTTTACTTGAGGATTATTGCCTTCCTGATGCACATTATCCTCGCTATTGATCATTGGTGACTCAACGGTCTCATGTGCTCCGTTTCTTATCTCAACATTTTCAGATGTAATTTTCAAACACTATCACAAAACAAGGATTAATTAACATGCCACATAATACTCATATATTCTGACCAACCAATTAAATAACAAATAAACTTAGGTAGGTCATACTAGTAAAGAATTTACTCGTCTCTCCCCTCCTAGTTTTAGCCTCAAATCTCAGCCAAGGATCATATCCCTAAGCTTTGATACCAACCGTGACGCCCCCAAAATAGGTATACATCACCCATTTTGACTCGCCAAATATATGTTACAGAATATAAATACAAACTTAATTATACAACTGTCGTGTAACATAAGCTGAAAGTTTTAACACGAATATTGTCTCCTAGACAATATCTAAACTCAAATGAAGTCCTCATTACAATTATTATTACATTATTTTCATAGAATAGTGAGGACCACTAAAGCAACCATCTGGATCGTCACTCCATTCCCCGACTAGTCCCAGCTATATTCTCATTTTCTGAAGAGAACAATGAAAGTAAAGGGTGAGCTCAACAAGCTTAGTAAAGAATATTATGACTAGGATATTGCAGAATAAATTATCGTTAACCTTCAACGGTGTGAAACTGATAGAGTACAATAGATAACAAGTTTAACTACAGCGGAACAAACAATCCATTAGAAGAGTCAAGTAGAGCATAATATCTACCATCTTTTTATGATTTAAAAGTTTATCATCAATTTTATCGCTGAGACTCAGCTCAATAAATAATCCACATTATTGAATTATCCATGCACTATGGGCCAAGGATATTCATTATTATTACATCCACAAATCATCCATGCACTACGGGTCAAGGATATTCGTTATTATCACCAAGTGTCATGATCATGCCAACAACTGTCCATCAATGCCAATGAGGACTTTTACCACATCATTTGTAACATTATAGGTCATGATTATATCAAATAATCCCTGGTCATAATCATACCAATCAATAATCCATCTATGCACTTCGGGCCAAAGATGACTAGGAACTAAAAGACTTGCCTTGATTGTTGTTTACCAATAATAGTTTAACAACTTACATCTATCTGCACTTCAATGCCCTACACAATTAAATAATCATGCACATCAACTATTAGTCACATAGCAACACATAGTAGTTGTAATGTAAACTTTACTCTACATTTCATAACCCTTCCTATTAATTAATATACAAAGTTTAATTTTATTGTGTTAACTTTCAACTTATATCTCACTATATTTCTTCTTAATTACACTCGAAGTTCATTCAAGTGTCTAAGTCTTGCTATGACTCCTTATTAGTTTTATATTAACCCCATTTCATAACTTATAATGTGACGCCCCCAAAATTAGGTATACATCACCTATTCTGAGTCGCCAGATACATAGTACAAAATTCAGATACAACTTCATTTATATAACTGTTGAGCTGTCGTATAGAATACGACCACAGTTAACTGTGAGTTTTAATACAAATGTATGTAACTCTCATGGTGCCTCGACCACAACCTTACAATGTTACTTTACATAAATGTATAGTCAAAGACTATTTTAGAAATTAAAATCTTTGGGAAGTGCTCAAGGAAACCTTCGTAAATGGGAGGCCATGCGTCTAGGTTATAATAGATATCATATGGCCATAGAATTATCCTTGGTTGACCCAATAGACCCCAAAGAAAAATGAGAAGATTACTATAATATTGTTTCCAATGATGAGTCTTCTCTTGACATATAACTATCTCCACTGTCTCCAAGTGAATATTATATTTCAAATAAACTCCAAGATCATATAGGTAGTGCCCGTAGATATACTCAGCAAGTAGATGCGCACAACTGTGACACCCCCAAAATAGGTCCATTCCATCCAACCCATTCTGAGTCGCCAAATACATGGTACATAAATAACTACAACTTTATTATTACAACATATAAATTGTGAGTTTAAATACAAATATTGCCTTCTAGACAATATCCACACGCAAATAAATCTCCATCATAATTATTGATATATTATTTTACAAAAATGGTGAGGACTACTAAACAACTCTCTCCAGAACCTTCATTCCATCCCCCGACTAGTACTCGCTACATTCCTGCCTCCTGAAAAGAAAAATGGAACAAAAAGGAAAAGGGTGAGCTCAACTAACCCAGTAAAGAATATTATGACTAAGATAATATACAACAAATTATCGTTAGTCTTCAACAGGAAAAAATCTAATAGAATACAATAGACAACCAGTTTTAAATCAACAACTGCAGCGGAAACAACAATTCATTAGAAGTGTTAAGTAGAGAATGCAAACTACTATCTCCTATATATGAATTTAAAAGTTCATCGTCGATATTTTATCCCTGTAACATCAATCAACATATATCTGGAATCAAATATTCATCTTTGCACTACAGGCCAAAGATATTCATCAGTTGGTCATGCTCATCTAAACACCTGTTCATCTTTGCACTATGGGCCAAAGATATTAATCAGTCGGTCATGTTCATCTCAACACCTGTTCATCTTTGCACTATGGGCCAAAGATATTCATCATAAAATTATTCATCTTTGGACTAAGGGCCAAGGATATTCAGTTATATCATCATTTAGGACTGAGGATGATGAAAAATATTTTAAAGGAAACGAATCCAGTGAAACAAAAGAACAAATATTAAGGATTCGTATTTTAAACAATCCAAGTTCAAAAATACTTCATAAGTAATCAGAGTGGAGTAAAATTCAAGAATGATCAAAATATGGATACAATCAAAGCTAGTATCCATAATAGATATTTTGGACAAAAAGAAGAAATTTCATTTTTCGGTGAATAGTGTCGTATTCGTGAATAGTGCTGTATATGTGAATAGTAACTCCGACACCAAAAGATAGAAATTTCACAAAAAACATCATCATGCTTCGTGAATAGTACTCGTGAATAGTAACTTATGAATAGTAACTCGTGAATAGTAATTTGTGAATAGTAACCCCGACATGAAAAAGTTCCAAATTTGATAAAAAGTTCCAACCAATATTTCAGCATAATGATATTGAAGAAATAATATCATTTGAGAAGAAAATAACATCCCTTACCTCGCAAAAACAGTACTTCTGACTGGAATACTGGATATAGTGCTGAAAGAACTTGCACCGTATAGCAATACTCAAAGTACTAAAATACTCACAAGAATACGCTCAATATATCGAGAGAGAAAGAGAGAGAAATCTGTAGTTTCTGGTGTGATTTTCAATTCTAACCTAAGCACCCTATTTATAGGAAAATGCTTAGAACACCAAAGTAGAAAATTTAATAAAATAATAATATATATTATAAATTCTCTACGCACACTTTTGAATCCAGAATTCAGCAATTACACACATGCAAAATGAGGTCCACACATTGAAAAAACGTTTTTGTTAATATAAATATTTAAAACTTCCAAAAATCAATAATTTTGGAACTCCGAAACTTTAATAATTCATAATAAATAGCCCTTTTGTCAGAAAATTCGAATCTCGCTACTTTTTATAGAAAATTCAATTCTCTACAACTTTACAGAAGAAAGTTTTTCCAAATTCCAAACAGAAATTGACCTAAATCCACAAACGGGCGATTTTACAGACTATAATCAAATTTCAGTCAAGAAATGGGGTCCACCGACATATAAAATATGCTTTAAATATTTTTTGTAACAAAAATACTCCTCCTCCATATATACTCATATATCCCACATTCATTGTAAAAATATCATCATTATTATATTATTAAAATATAATAATATATTTTATCAGAAAAAGATAAAATATTAATTTTCAACAATTGTCACATTAAAAATTTTCTCCATCTATATCCACATAAAATCAATATTTTTTTCATCATATAAATCAATAATTAATTATTCACAAATAATATTACAGAATCACGGTACTGGAAACCAGGCCGTTCCCAGGAAAGAAGGGGCTTTCCAATAAGAATTTCTCCTTACCGGCGCGCAATTAGGTGACCAAACCACTCCTTAGACAGAACTTTCTAGACATTACCAATAATGTTATCTAATAATATTATTCAGATAATATGAATTATTGCTTTGATAATGAAAAATACTGTGGAATGACAATTATTGAAACAACAGCAATATAAAATATCAACGCAGTAATTATTAAATTAATAAAATAAAATACAGAACAGTAATTACTGTAACCATTATTGAGTAATGCCTTCTTACGTAAGAATCAATAATTGGTGCAATACCGTGTGCTACTATGTTTTAACCACTGAGTATTTTAACAGTATTAACGGTAACAACTACGCCATTATTTTTAAATAACTTATATTTGTCATTTTCTTCATCCAATCGCTTTCCGTTATGCGGCCCACAAAAGAATGCGCCGTCGTAAGAATATTCCCCGACAGCAAGAATATTCCACGACCAAATGAATATTCCCCGACAATAATGAATATTTTATAACCACTTGCTTATTTTGAAAAAATTGCATATTTTACCCATAACTATCCACATTAATCAAATCAACCCTTACTATTTCAAAATAATAAATAGAGAAAATTAAATTTTATTAATAATAAGTTGGGGTCTTACAACAACCCTGTCTTATGATAACACGAGGTTGTATGTCATTAGACATCTTGTATGATAGTGGCAAAACACCCTTCCAAAGTTGGGTTCGCCTCACCCTATTTGATTCACCAAATATAACTACTAAATGATGTATAGAATACAACACACTTTTCTATACTGTTTAGGGAGAACCTCCAGAGCTAGAGACCACTGTTTTATTCTCATGTTATCCCCGCTCGACCCAGCAACACTCTTACAGCTACACTCTTATTACCAAAAAGGAATTGTGAAGCAGAAAGGGTGAGCACAACTAGCCCAGTAAAGAATATCATAACTAAAGATAATTAAATTATCAATAGCTTTCAATAATAATAAATCAGAGATTTAGAACATATGGTAGATGATAAAACTTTTCAACCATAGTTGCAGCGGAACGAGCAATCCATTAGAAGAGTCAAATAGACCATCAGGTCTATTATCTTCTCCATGTTAAAAATCCACCAATAATGTTTTATCCCTGTAACATCAATCAACAATTCATGTCCACAATCATATGAATAACTCATAATCATAATTGTGATTCTGAATTCCCTTTTCGCACCCAAGACGAATATGATTCTCATCACCTATCTTCACCTGAAATATCACAAATTATGGTTATACCAAATCACAATTCCTACTCATAATCATACTAATAAATTCATCTTTGCACTACAGGCCAAAGATATACAACTGTAAAACCAATAATGTTGAGACTCAGCTTAACAAATAATCCACATCATTGAATCACCCCTGCACTACGACCAAAGATATTCGTTAATATCACATCCATGAATTATCCATGCACTACGACCAAGGATATTCATTATTATCACATCCATGAATTAATATTGCATTGCTGAGACTCAGCTCAATAATTAATCCACATCATCAAACCATCCCATGCACTACAGGCCAAGGATATTCTTTAGTATCACGACCACGAATTATCCATGCACTATGGGCCAAAGTTAATCGTGTTTTCATCAACGGTCTTGATCATGCCATAAAACAATTCATCTTTGCACCAATGGCTGAAGAGAATCCATAGCCATAATCATACCAAAAACTGTCTATCAATGCACTACGGGCTAATGAGGACTTTTTCATTAGTATCACAACCACAAATTATCCATGCACTACGGGCCAAAGATAATCGTGATTTTATCAACGGTCCTGATCATTCTATAAAACAATTCATCTTTACACCCTTGGCCGAAGAGAATCCATAGCCATAATCATACTAAAAACTGTCCATCAATGCACTACGGGCCAATGAGGACTTTCACCACGTCATTTGTAACATTGCGGTCATGATTATACCGAATAATCCTTGGTCATAATCATACCAAGTCCATCTATGCACTACAGGCCACAGATGACTTTCAACAAAATATAAATATGAGGATGATGACAATGATATAAGAATTCAATTAAACAAGTTCCAGAATTAATTTACCAAGAACTAATAACGTCTCATTTACTTGTAACTAGATTATTTTCATAAAAAAATACCAAATCAGTCCCAAAAATTATTCTTTTTTGGGATTAAGCATAATATAGTCACATATTGAACATATATTTTTCTCAAAATTTTTAAAATTCATTTACTATTTTTCAAAAATTAATTTCTAATTAATTCCTTAAGAAATTAGCTACCTTAAGTTTAACTCCAAAAATTCCCAAATCTTGGCAAGATCTTATACATGTTAACGTGAGCTTTCAGTTTAAATTTTATGGTCATCGGAGTTATAGAACTTCGGTTATAGCATTTTTCGTCGAAAAAACCTAAATATTAAAATGGTCATAACTTGCTCATTTTAAGTCGGAATGAGCTCATTTTTGGACAGGATGTTCTTTATACCATATACTCCCATGTCCCAAAAGGCCAGAATTTTTCTCACAAATTAAGTGGCCGAAACAGCCCATTTAAATTTCTGGGCAGTAGCATTTTTTTTTTTTTGCAGCTTTTGACTCCTTTGCTAAAATCAGTCCACACGAAAATCTACAACACCTTTTACAGTGATTCCACTTGGAGATGCTACAAGACTCATAGATCTAACTCTGGAACCTGACCAAACTCAAAAATTCAAAAAATAATAGGAGATATGATCAATTGAATTTCATGTTCCATTTTCACAAAAGTCTGATTTTTAACCCTTTGTGATTTCTATGAAACTTTCATGTTTTCATATAATAACTAACATAACTTATCATAACACTTACTAATACTCAAAATATATGAGGACATCATGTATACAGATCATTTCCACAATTTAATAAGGAATGAATACACAGGATCATTCACCATGCATGTGGTAATCCACATAGTCAGGTTATTCCAATAGAATAATAAAGAATGGAATAACATGAGGATTCACCATGTGTGTGATAGATTGCACAGACAGGTTATTCTCAACAGAATAATAAATAATGAAACCAGGTCCGGCGTAAATGCACAGACAGGATATTCTGACAGAATAGTAAAGACGGAACCAGGTCCGGCGTAAAATGCACAGACAGGATATTCCAACAGAATAATAAAGATGGAACCAGGTCCGGCGTAGAACGCACAGACAAGATATTCCAACAGAATGATAAAGAATGGAATAACAGAAGAATTTCACCAAGTATAGGGTAGCCCGCGTATATAGGTTATTCCAATAGAATAATAAAGAATGGAATAACAGAAGTTCTCTTCATGGATAAGAAAGAAATAATACTCCCTACGAGTAAAACAAATAATATTCCCTACCTCAAAAGAAGACTGGATACTGGAATAGTGAGGGAGCATATTTCTCTTCTTCTTTCTCTCTATAGATTTCTCTCTATAATAATGGTTCTAAAGCTTCTATGAATTGGTGAGAAATGAAGGAAGAATGACCTTCCATTTATAGGAAAATATAGTTTCGATAATTGCACGTTTTATGGCTCAGAATATTACAGTACAATACCTCCAACATTTCCTTTATTTTTAATTTAGTCCTGCAAGTATTATCAAACTTGCACCACCTCCCCTAATAGTAAATAATGTGAATCAATAGTTCAATCATGTGAATCAATAGTATAATCATGTGAAAAATACGAATTACAGTATAGTACCTCCATCTATACCTCTATTTTTAACTTAGTCATGCAAGTATTATCAATCTTGCACCAACTCTCCTAATAGTAAATAATGTGATTCAATAGTACACACATGTGAACAAATAGTTATATAAGCATGTGAATTAGTAGCAATTAATTGCTCATTTATCCGATAAATTACACGATTTATCAATATAACCCCTAGACATCAATTATCATCGGAATAGATGTCGATTTGCACTAACACTAATAATCCCAACACAATGGAACTATCAAAATTCATTTTTAATCAACACAACTATAACATTATATCAAATCCACTCCATAATATAAAAAAAATAAAAATTTATTACGAGAAAATTAAATATATATTCATAAAATCTAGGGTCTCATAATCTCACTTCCTTATGGAATTTCGCCCCCGAAATTTACGTACGTACCTGGTATTCGAAGAGATGAGAATACCTTGCTTTCTTTTCGGATTGTATCTTCCCGGTTATTTTTTCTGTATCATGATTTTCCCATTGCTCATCTCCTGTATTTCAGATATCATTCTAGAATATATCTTCAAAACAAAGGTCAATTGACATATCACAAATTGTCAATTTATCAAGTAAAAAATTTTCAGCTTAGGTAAGTCACACACTAGCGAAGTATATTACTCGTCTCTCCCCTCCTAGTTCTAGACTCATATCTCCGCCAGCGACCATATCTCTAAGCTCTGATACCAAATGTGACGCCCCCAAAATTAGGTATACATCACCCATTCTGAGACGCCAGATACATAGTATAAAATTCAGATACAACTTCATTTATACAACTGTTGAGCTGTCGTATAGAATACGACCACAGTTAACTATAAGTTTTAATACAAATGTATGTAACTCTCATGGTGCCTCGACCACAACCTTACAATGGTACTTTATATAAATGTATAGTCAAAGACTATTTTAGAAATTAAAATCTTTGGGAAGTGCTCAAGGAAACCTTCGTACATGGGAGGCCATGCGTCTAGGTTATAATAGATATCATATGGCCACAGAATTATCCTTGGTTGACCTAATAGACCCCAAAGAAAAATGAGAATATTACTATCATATTCTTTCCAATGATGAGTCTTCTCTAGACATATAACTATCTCCAAGTGAATATTATATTTCAAATAAAGTCCAAGATCATATAGGTAGTTCCCGTAGATATACTCAACAAGTAGATGAACACAACCCTGTCTTATGATAACACGAGGTTGTATGTTATTAGACATCTTGTGTGATAGTGGCAAAACACCCTTCCAAAGTTGGGTTCGCCTCACCCTATTTGATTCACGAAATATAACTACTAAATGATGTATAGAATATAACACACTTTTCTATACTGTTTAGGGAGAACCTCCAGAGCTAGAGACCACTGTTCTATTCTCCTGTTATCCCCGCTCGACCCGGCAACACTCTTACAGCAACACTCTTATTACCTGAAAGGAATTGTGAAGCAGAAAGGGTGAGCACAACTAGCCTAGTAAAGAATATCATAACTAAAGATAATTAAATTATCAATAGCTTTCATTAATAATAAATCAGAGATTTAGAACATATGGTAGATGATAAAACTTTTCAACCATAGTTGCAGCGGAACGAGCAATCCATTAGAAGAGTCAAATAGACGATCAGGTCTATTATCTTCTCCATGTTAAAAGTCCACCAATAATATTTTATCCCAGTAACATCAATCAACAATTACTGTCCACAATCATATGAATAAATCATAATCATAATTGTGATTCTGAATTCCCTTTTCGCACCCAGGACGAAGATGATTCTCATCGCCTATCTTCACCTGAAATATCACAAATTATAGTTATACCAAATAACAATTCCTGCTCATAATCATACTAATAAATTCATCTTTGCACTACATGCCAAAGATATACAACTGTAAAACCAATAATGCTGAGACTCAGCTTAACAAATAATCCACATCATCGAATCACCTCTGCACTACGGCCAAGGATATTCGTTAATATCACATCCATGAATTATCCATGCACTACGGCCATGGATATTTTCATTTTCATCACCATACATGCTAGACTATCGCACCTGTAGTTTAATGTGTGTATATCACACCATTTTATTATACTACTTTGGTTTCAAAAATGCATATTCAACACATTGTTTACATGTTTAATTTTCTTTCAAAAATCAAAAATCTCCCTTTTCGATTTCTTTTAATTAGTATTCTTGTATTATCTTCTTTTCATACTCAGATGCACATAACATCCAATATTACCAATTAGTTATACACTTTGTATACCAAAGTTTAGAAAAACTATTACTCTTAGGCATTTTATCGATCAAGTTATGTACACACATTAACTTATCTCAACTCTTGATCTTAAATGATTAATTATGCATAGAATGTAATAACACATATCTATATCTATTACATATGTCCAAACATATTTTTAATCATCAAAATATACCATCACCCAAAATCTTAATTCAAACATAATTATAAAACTCATCTTCACAATTTTTTTTAACAAAACGTTGTTTTTGTTTTTAACGTAACTCCTTCGTTACATGTCCGTTTTTGTTCCTTCTTATATAGAATTTACCCTTACTCAGTGTACTACAACCTCATCTAGGCCTTAAAGTCAGACCTTTGTCCATCTAAAACAGATTCTGTAATTCATCAACAAGTCTAGAAAATTTCATTTTCTGGACAGCCTTACTAAACAATTTATTTCGGACATGATTCAGTCCATAAAATGGCTCAATCAAGCGAGTCTAGCTAGTAAACTTCCATATCTACAACTTTGTAGTTGAAAGTTTCTTCAGATTCAAAACACACGAATTTATATGAATTTTTTAAAGTCAGAAACCGTAACAGTTTTGATTTTCTAGGCAGATTATTTTCCCTTCGCACCAGCCTTACTAAAACAGACATTACATGAAATCTACAAAGAGTTTTCATGTGATTCCACTTTTAAAATATAGATTACTTCCATATCTTCGATTTGATATAAGGCTCACTTTCTGACTCATTATACCCAAAGAGGTATGAATTTCACAAGATCTGTCCACAATTACTAAAAACCTACGAATTTTGTTCTTCAAATTTTCTTTCCATTTTATTTTCTTTCTTGAATCCTCTTGTTTGATTCTTGATAATCCAAGATTAAACTAATACAAATAGATTAAGCATGATCTACTACCCTAGAACATAAATCTACCAAAAAAATCAAGGATTAAATAAGAGTTTAGAAGTTTCTTCTAGCTCATCTCAATTCCTCTATTTCTCTCTATCTCTCTCAATTTCTCTATTTCTCTCTTCCACCAAGACTCTTGCTATAAAAAAACTCTAGGATTTTTTCTTGTGTAACTCCTCATTTGGTTAATAGTTATGTTAATAATTAATATAATAGTGACCCCCACTAATAACATAAGGCTTATGTTACAAAACTCTTACATGCATGACCAATATCACATTAAGCCATCTTAGTAGCGTAACCTCACTTTTCCATCTTTAGTTAAGTAATCCAATGGTTAGCCTATTTATTATATACTATTATTACTTTATTATGACATATAACATATTTCTAATGTCAAACTTAAATAATTTAAAATTATTTTATTAGTAAAATCAATTAAACTTTAATAATAAAATGCACATCAATTATAAAATTATCTATCAAATTATAACGCTTAATTAAATTAAGTCATAACAACCAACATCAAATATTTATTATTCAATAAATAAATCAACTAAAATATTTATCTAACTCAAATAAATATTTTAATTAATTATAAAAATCACATTCGTTACATTTTTTCATCCATATTAGGATTCTGTCATCGGAATCAACGAAATCTCCCTTACCTAGTTTTCATCTCGTCTCTTTTAGAAGTCTATTGTAGAATAACTTCAACGCATTACCTTAACATATGTTCTATATTTCTTGTTCCTATCAACAATTCTTGAAAGTTTTTATTTCATAACATTAACTTGAACTCAATTATATTTTGAGTATTATATATTCTTTAACCCATTCATTTCCTTTTCTAATGATCGTTATCATAAACACTCAGGATATTACATTCACCCATTCTTCTAAGAATTTCATCCTCGAAATTTTTATTTATTAATCTTCATTCAGTCAATCTATCAAAATAGATTTTATGTTAATACTTTATTCATTCATTAAGTTCTACAACCAAATTCTTTCTCTAAGGATCTTTCTAAGATCATCATATTCCTCACCTCTTCCTCTTCAAAGAGTTTCACATTTCTCTTCTTTTCTGGAATTTCATTTCTTTCTTGAAATTATTAAGTTTTTCTTAATTTTCTAATCCTTTCCACTTTCACCTGTCAGAATAATAAGAATCTTCCACAATTGCTCAATAATTGGAAAGCGATATGAATAACAAGAATTTAATAGATTCCAAATCATGTTGAGGGGTCACAAGACCGTGAACTCTATTCTTGGTTTACTAGTTCTTCAACTCAATCCTTCACACTGCAAATCCAGAATGTTTATCAATCACAAAGACTAAAAACACCCTCCTCACGTACAATAGGTGGCCAACCTATTGTACCACTACGTTGGGCCGCAACGTAGTGTTTTGTAACGACTATGATCGTTACGCTCGAAACCATTGTCCCCAAAAACATGTACCCTTATAGGGTTGTTCACCATAGCTTTTCAACATCTGAATCCGTACCAAAATAATTTTGTTTGGCATAACTTTTCAATGAACGTTTGAATTTCATGAACATCTTTCAATAATCGTCTAGCTGAATCAAATAGCATAGACTTCTACAACAATTCGGACTACAATCAAAATATACATATACATATATATATATATATATATATATATATATATATATTCCCATATCTTAAATAAATCTCAAAAATCTTTTTATGACGTCATGACACCGCACTGCATTTACAGTCCGTTTGAGGATTTCGTCATTTTGTGACTTTGTCATACTACATCATATCATAGTGGGCTGACGATCCTTAGATCACATCCAACACTAAGAAATTCTGCATTGATAACTCTATCGTTTTTATCATCTTTTCACCAGGGTTCCATGATGCATTAATGATATAAAATACATTTTGATATTTTCAAATCGTTTTCGTTTAGCCGAAACAATTAGCATAGACTATTCTTTAAACAGTTCAAAAATCTTTGAAAATCAGTTTTAGTGATATCATATCTCAACAGGTAATAATGTGTCAGTGTCCCGAAGTCCAAACATACACATTTGTCACCATGCGTTGAGAGTAAAAATTCATTTTAAAAAGGCACATAGTGCGAATTTAGCTTGATGTCAAAAATTTTGAAGTCTAGCATAGCTAGAAGATTTCGAATACATGTGCTTCCACCATCAACTCCACTTTTTATAATGATCCATTGCTTAATAAGTCTATCTATTCATATCATCCTCAATACTCCATTCACACTTAATTATACCCCAGTTCATCAAACTTACCGCACATTGGAAGTTCAGGACATGCCACAATATTATGAGTTTAAGAACTTATCCTAGTCAGACCATAGGCGTCCATTCGCTGAGGGGTTCAAAACATACCATATTATTATGAGTCACGAACTTACCATAAGCATTGGTTTTAAGAACCGCGCCTAATCCTAATAATATCTGACTAATCTTAATAGTTTCTAACTATAAAATATACACATGAGAAAAGAATCACCTTTTCACCACATATATATTGATAACGCGACACAAACATTCCAATGATTATCAATATGATAACCTGAGTGCAAGCACAAAACCCTCGCCTATACAAAGATTTGTACAACTTAGCCATCACATGAGTCCTCAATTGAAATCCCACCTAACTTTATCTTACTCTTAACTTGCACTTTGCTCGATACGAATTCCTCGTATCACATCATCTATAACTCCTCGTGAGTTATCTCGTACTATTTCATAGTACACCGTCTTCATAGTATTAAGCTATAATTATTCAAACATTACAGACCATCTTCCTTTTATAACTTAAACAGATCACGTCGTGATCTTATTCTATAACCATCTCCCTTAAAATTCTTTTTTTAACTCGTGATCGTTTTGTTTTATGATCCCCTTTCTTTCCTTTCATTTATGACATTATTCGTTATCTTGGCTATTGGAGTTAGGTAACTCCCATTTCTTATCTACATATCTCTTCAAGATTCTTCTTTGAATCTTCTTGTTTATATAACAATTCCTGCTTTAAGAATTTCCAACTTCATTTACATTGTTCAACATTCCAATCGAGTTTCACATTTTCATCATACGTATTCATTTTGCACACTTAGTACACATCGAATCTCTAATAGTTTCAATATGGTACGCTGAGTGGTTTTCCACAAATAACCAACAAACTAGGTTCTGAGTTGCTAGTTCGTATATACCTCCGCTCTATGAAGGAATCGTTTAGCCCAGATACCATACATCAACTACTAAAGAGTACAACTGTACCATATGATAAGTAGATTTTATACCTAATTATCCGGTATCTATTACTTGAATTAGTTGCTTAAACTCATGTGTCTTAGTTACTTTTCATGCATTTTGTGTTCGTTTTGTAGGTTATACGTTTGGAAGCGATGTAAGCGATTATTGGTAAGGAAAAGCACGGAAAATGCAAACAAAAGCAATCCGGACATCGTTTATGCTTTCATATTCAATTCATGTTCTTGTCTTGGAGCTTGGATTATATTGTAGAGCATTTTCTTAGCTTTCCGGAACATCTTGAATCATTCAAATCGGAGTTCGGATGAAAGAGTTATGACATTTCTACCAACGGACGTTGAACTTCACCGTTTTGGGTGGTGATTTTCATAGCAGTCACTTCCAGTCCAATTTCGACCATCATGCGTTCGTTATTTCTCAAACCTCAAAGAATAAAAGTTGTAGATCTCGTCGATAGCTTCGATTTGATATGTCGCGGGCCTCGTAACTCCTCTCGGTTTAGAAGTTATGGCAGTTTTAGCAGAGGAGGTTCCAGCAGAAAATCGTTTTGGCAGATTGGTACCCAGCCGGGGCTGGGCGTTTTTGTGCTTAGTACCCAGCCGGGGCTGGGTACCTGTGAGCTTTAGCAGATTGCTATCCAGCCGGGGCTGGATAGTTACAAAGGAAATACCCAGCCGGGGCTGGGTATACGCGGAAGTGAAGAGATTTTGTCCGAATTTGAGTCCGAAAAGGATTGTTTCGAGTTGTTTGATTCAAGGACTTCCAAGAGGACTTAAAGACATGTACAAAGGCTTATAAAAGGAGGGAAATAACATAGATTAAGGGGGATTAAGAGAGAATATTAGGAGATTAGAGAGCATTCTATTAAATTAGATTAGAGTAAATTAGAGAAAAACACTAGTTCTAATTAGATTTGGAGATTGAAGCAACTTGGAGACCATTGAAGATTCAAAGGAGGAGCAAGAAGGGAGTGTCAAATCTACTGACAATAGATTATTTCTTCTCATCTTCTTCTATCTTTATCTTTTAATGTGTATTCAATTGTGGATTCTTAGATTAAATTCAATAATCATGAACTAATTCTTTGTTTGAGATTACAATGGATCTTATTGTGTAGTTTATTTTAATATGCTTCGTTATCAATTATTATGTTCTATTGAGAGGATTGTCTATTGTGATTTGGACTTAATTGTTTAATTGTTTGGCCATCAATTACCGTGATAATCTATATGAACTCGAGAGATGAAGTATAGATTTAGATCTAATCATGATATCATGTGTTCAGGATTTTGTTAGTAGCTTAAACTTGATGAGTGTTAAGGTAGAGATATGCTTGACATCGCATGTAATCGGGTAAAGAACTTATTCTTCAACCTTCTTCAATTGTAATTCACATAGAGATATAGTGTGTTAGTTGATTAAGGTGTTTAACGGATTTTTATCTTAATTGTGGATTGACGTTAATACGGTATTAGTGCATCGAGAGGTGGTTAATACTATTTTCGTGTTCTTGATTAACAATTCATGATAGAGAATAATTGATGAGAAGTGTGTTAACTTAAATGAAGCAATAAGTGAAGTTGTGATCTTAAATCTCCATAGTATTAATTTAACTAGTGGAAGTTAATAGTATTTTAATTTATTTAATTTGCATTTCATTCGTTTAAATAAGATTGAGTTGGTTACGGCGGGTTAGTACTTGGTGATTTTTATTAAATAATTCTCTGTGGGAACGATACTCAACTTATCACTTTATTACTTGTTGACCACGTATACTTGCGTGTTGTGCGTATATAGATTTTTACACAACAAGTTTTTGGCGCCGTCGCCGCCATCGCCACCATCAACTCACGCTTAGCTGATTACAGGGAAGTTCTCTTCTATTTATCGTTATATTCTTACAATGAGGACATTGTAATTAAGTATATAGATTGTATACTTAACTATAACTTTTATTCTTAACTTCTTTATCATTATCTTCTTATAGACATTGTCTATTTATTATCACCTTACATTCTTATTATTGGAGTTGGATAACCCCATAACTCTGTGAGGTTCTTCTTTGAATCCTCTCACGCATGTTTTAATCCCTTCTCTATACGTTTTTTAAATTACTTCTTATTGTTCAAACTCTATCTGAACTTATTCTTTCATTATCTTCACATTCCTTCTCTAAGATTATAGCCTACGGTACTCCTGCCTAAGTTTTATAACCTACAGCTTTGATACCAACTGTAACGACCCCAAAATTCATACAAAATAGGTATACATTCGGCAATATCTTATCTCTCATAAATTTTCTTTATATTCAGATGTTGTAAACATGACTCAATTATTAGAGCGAGATAATGAGTATTGTGACGCCCCCAAAATTAGTATACATCACCCATCTTGAGTCGCCAAATACATGGTACAAGATTCAAATACAACTTAACTATACAACAGTCGTGTAAAATACGACAAAACATAATCTAAGAATTTTAATAAGAATATTATCATCTAGACAATATTCACACTCAATGGAGTCTTCATTACATTTATTGTCACACTATTTAACAGAATAGTGAGGACTACTAATGTTATCATATGGACCGTCACTTCATTCCCCGACTAGTATCGGCTACGTTCTCATTTCCTGAAGAGAACAGTGAAAGAAAGAGTGAGCTCAACTAGCCCAGTAAGAAATATTATGACTAAGGTAATGCAGAAAAAATTATCATTAGCCTTCAACAATGTTTAACTGATAGAATATAATAGACAACAAGTTTAACTGCAGCGGAACAAGCAATCCATTAGAAGAGTCAAGTAGAGCATAAAATCAACTATCTTATATGATTTAAAAAGTTTTTTATCAACTCTTTTGCTGAGACTCAGCTTAATAAATAAAATTGAATCATCCCTGCATCACGGCCAAGGATATTCATGTAATCATCAATGGTCGTGATTATACCGAATAATCCCCGGTCATAATCATACCAACAACTGTCCATCAATGAAATATAGGCCAATGAGGACTTTTAGCACATCATTCGTCACATTACGGTCATGATTATACCGAATAATCCCTGGTCATAATCATAACAAGTCCATCTATGCACGTAAGCCAACGATGACTTTAATCACAATATAAGCATGGGGATGATGACAATGACATAATAATTCAATAAAACAAGTTCAAGGATAAATTTTAAAGATTTATAATTTTAATTTATCCAGAAATCAATAACGTCCAAATTGTCAACATGATACTTCTTTGTGGACTAAAATTCAAGAATGCTTAGAAGAATATTTTCATGAAAAGATACTAGATAAAGCGCAAATATCAAGGATATTTCACTAATTTCATGGAGTATAGATGCCAAAACTTTAACCAACTGAGTGTAATAGAATATATGAAACCACAAATGGATTTGTTAGTTCCCGGAGGCACAATAGTTATCTAGAAGGGGGGGTTGAATAGATATTTAAAAAATCTTTTTGTTTTAACTTATTAGTTGATGATGATTAAAACTTTAGCGGAATTAATGTTTGTTTTAATCTCCCTTAAGATAGTAAGTTTATGAGAGCGAGACAGTTATAGCAGTTATGGCAGATATGGCAGTTATAGCAAGAATGTAATAGATACAGTCGTTTTAAGTGGTTCAGATCACTTAAAGCTCCGAGTCCACTCTTCTACTCCTCGAGTAGGAAATCCACTAAGGATGTCTTTTACACTTTTTTGAATCACTCAGATTCCTTCTAGACCAGCAGTCCAGGAACTTCTTAGTTCACTCTTGAACTCTTCAAGTCCAGCAGACTTGGCTCTTCATAGTTCAATTAGAACTCTTCAAGTCCTTGTGACTTGGAACTCTTCCTTTAGTTGATTGGTAGTTGTTGAGTTCTTGTTGGTTGCTACTCAATTGTTGTTAAGCACTTGTTCGAAAGAACTGAGTAGCTGAGCAAGCTTTTCTTTTTCTCAGATCGTAGAGTTGAGCGTTGAGAGTTCTTATACGTTTTTGTTCAATGTTTGCTTCTTTCTCTCATCTACTTGATTTTCATATATGTGATCTTGAAAACTATTCGTTGGATCCATCCGTTGAAGCATTAAATGCGTTTGACATTTCTGTTCTTTGATGGAGACTTTTCTGCACATCTTCTGAATTGCATTCTGGCCCACTAACACAGCAGACTGCTTTCTCACCTAACACCTGAAAAGGTGTTTTTCCCTTTACCAATGGTACTTTCCTTAGCTTCTTCAATACGCTTCTTTGTTGCATACTAAGGATTTCTTTGCCTTTGGGACTAGTGAGTACTACAACGTTTAGAAGCCATTCCACATTTGTTGGAGTTTGTCTCCATACAAAACTTAAGGTTTGATGCTTCAGACACAAGGAATATGATACTCTACGATTCAGATTGTGGTGACTTGTCGCCTTGGTGCTTGGTCTGATGCTATCAGCAGAGAGCACTACGATCTTTGCTTGCTTGAGTTCTAAACTCTACATTTTTTAGAGCACACTACGATCTCTTAGTTGGCTCGGCAAACGTTGGGACCACTCTACGATTTCCGAAGAGGCCCTTCAAGGCAGGCACACTACGATCCTCGAAGCTCTACGTTTTTGCCTTGACTTCTGCAAGCTTGATTAGATTGATACACTACGAATTCTTCGAAGCCTATCTATTACATCTCAAGATCAACCTAACAGCTTTGATCTCTCTATCTATACATTCATTTACAGAATAATACACATTAAGAGCGTAGATCAACCTAACAAATTTGATCTATCACTAAGTCTTTGTACATATATTCCTTAAAGGACTTTACAAATAACCATAAACATTTATATTTAAACATCAAATCAACATATGCACTCTCCTAACAGAATTTTTGCCCGCCATTCGGTAATCCACGTAGACAGATCATATCCATAATTTAATAAGGAATGAATACGAAGGATCATTCACCATGCATGCGGTAATCCACATAGACAGGTTATTCTAACAAAATAATAAAGAATGGAATAACAGAAGAATTCACCAGGCGTGCATAATTCGAACAGATAAATTTTTCCAACAGAATAATAAAGAATGGAACCAGGTCATGCATAACGTGCACAGACAGAATATTCCAACAAAATAATAAAGAATGGAACCAGTTCATGCGTAATCCGCACAGACAGGATATTCCAACAGAATAATAAAGAATGAAATAAGAACAGAATTCTCCAAGCATGCGATAGACCGCACAGACAGGTTATTCCAACAGAATAATAAAGAATGAATAACAGAAGAATTTCACCATGTATGCGGTACTTCGCATAGACAGGTTATTCCAACATAATAATAAAGAATGGAATAACAACTCTTACGAGTATTGAAAGAAAATAACTCTCTTCATGAATACGAAAGAATAATACCCCTTACCTCAAAAGAAGACTGGATACTGGAATAGTGAGGTAGCAGACTTCTCTTCTTCTTTCTCTCTATAATTTATCTCTATAATAATTGCTCTATAGCTTTAGTGAATTGGTGAGAAATGAAGGAAGAATGAGCTTCTATTTATAGGAAAATATAGTTTCGATAATTGCACGTTTTGGGGCTCAAAATATTACAGTATAATACCTTCCTCTTTTCCTTCATTTTTAATTTAGTCCTGCAAGTATTATCAAACTTGCACCACCTCCCCTAATAGTAAATCATGTTAATTAATAGTAAATCATGTGACTCAATAGTTCTAAACATATGAAAAAAATAATTACAGTATAGTACCTCATCTATACCTCCATTTTTAACTTAGTCATGCAAGTATTATCAATCTTGTACCAACTCCACTAATAGTAAATGAATGTGAATCAATAGTATACACATGTGAACAAATAGTTATAATCATGTGAATTAATAGCAATTAATTGCTCATTTATCCGGTTAATTACCTGATTGGTCAACATAACCTCCAGACATCAATTATTATCGAAATAAATTTCGATTTTCACTAACACTAATAATTCCAAAATAATGGAAATATCCATTTCATCTTTAATCAACACGAATTTATTCATCATTAATATTATAATTCACAATATTTAACAACCAGGTCGTTCCCAGAAAAGAGGGGGCTTTTCGATAAGGATTTCTCCTTATTGGCGCGCAATTAGGTGACCAAACCTCTCTTTGACAGAACTTCTAGACATTGTTAATATTGCAAATAATAATATGAATAACTTTGCCGTCTCAATTATTGATTTAATAATATAACATATTATACAGATGATATTGTGACAATAATTGAATCAATAATATGAGAAATATGATGCAGTAATTACTGTAGCAATAATTGAGTATAACTGAGTGACTTCTTACGTAAGCATCAATAATCAATACTGTGTGCTACTATGCAACCACACGTATTACTGTAGTTTTACTACCGGGTAGTTCAACAGTTTTAACGGTAACACTTTCACTGTTATTTTTATAAAAAGATAATTCTGTCGTTTTCTAACTACGACAATACTTCCGTTGTGGGGTCCACCAATGATTGTGCCGTCGTACGGATATTCCCTGACAAAAAGAATATACACCGACCAAACAAATATTTTATAACAACTTGCATACTTTGTAAAATTTATAAATATTACCCACAACTATAATATTATATCAAATCCACACCATAATATTTAAAAAAAAATATATCGAGAAATTTAAATCTTTATTCATAAAATTTGGGGTCTCACAAGTTTGTTCAACCAAGGGAGCACAACCAGGGTTATACTGGTGGCAGCGGTCATCGGAGCAATGACAACCAGTGGGGAGGAAAACATTCGGACAAAAGTGGTAACCACTCTGGTGGTAATCGTGGCCATGAAAATAGAACAAGCGAGTCGGGAGGAAATTTCAAAACGAGAATGTACAACAATGACAACGTAAAGACGTCAGCACAAACATCAATTGTTTCTAGGGGAGGAGAACTATCATCGGTTGTATGTTACAAATGTGGAAAAAAGGGACACAGTAGCCCAAACTGCCCACAACAATTCAAGGTGTGTTATAACTGTGAAAAGGAATGTCATATAGCTAGAGATTGTCTTGTAGCGAAACCAAGTCCAACGGGGATGGTGACTCCAAAGGCTGTCCCGGACAAGTCAAAGTCGGTGGTTCCTGGAAGGGCGTTTGTCGTAACTGCTCAAAATACGAGGAATCCAAACGAGGTGATCACGGGTAAGCTAACCATAAACTCTTGCAAAGTTTATACCTTATTAGATACCGGTTCTACCCATTCTTTTATCTCTCCTACTTGTGCTCAATGTTTGAACTTGACTCCAGAGAAATTAGAGCTTGACTTATCTGTTGAGACTCCGTTAGGAGAAACTTTCATTACATTTACTGTTTATAAATCTTGCTTGATTTAAGTTGGAACCATCACATTACTTGCCGATCTTATTTCGTTGAAAATACGTGAATTTGATGTGATTTTAGGGATTGATTGGTTAACCACTCATCATGCTAAAATTGATTATTTTCGTAAGGTTGTTAGTTTTCATATTCCTAACTAACCTATTATGCGAATTCAAGCAACCAAACCTCTAAAGTCAATCACTGTCATATCAAGCCATAAAGTTATTCGTTTATTGAAAAATAGATGTCAAGCTTTCTTAGCACATGTCATGGATTTAAACAGAAATACGTTAGATTTGAATGATATTTCTATTGTTAATAAATTTTTTGACGTATTCCCTGAAGAACTTCTTGGCCTACCCACAAAGCGTGAAATTGAATTTTATATCGACCTTGAATCCTGTACAAAACCCATTTTCAAAGCCCCATATCGAATGGCTCCTATTGAACTTCAGGAGTTAAAAACCCAACAACAGGAATTGTTAGACATCGGTTTCATTCGTCCTAGTACATCTCCTTGGGTGCTCCTGTTTTATTCATAAAGAAAAAAGACGGGAGTATGCGACTTTGTATTGACTTCCGGGAATTGAATCATATCACCATCGAGAATAGGTATCCGCTACCTCGCATAGATGACTTGTTTGACCAGTTGCAAGGAGAACAATTCTTTTCAAAGATCGATCTTCATTCTGGATATCATTAGCTAAAGATTTAAACTGAGGATATTCCAAAGACTGCCTTCAGAACTCGGTACGGGCATTATGAATTCTTAGTCATGTCTTTTGGATTGACTAATGCTCATGCTGATTTCATGGATATGATGAACCGTGTGTTCAAAGAATATTTGGATCAGTTTGTTGTTGTCTTTATTGATGACATCCTCAACTATTCCAAAAGCCGTGAAGATCATGAGCGCCATTTGAAGCTGGTACTTCAAAGGCTTTGTGATAACAAGCTATATGCCAAGATAAAGAAATGCGAGTTCTGGCTTGAGGAAGTAGCATTCCTTGGGCACGTGGTGTCAAAACATGGAGTATCTGTCGACCCGGCAAAAATTAAAGATAAACAAAGTTCGGAGCAACTGAAGTCGGTGACCGAAGTACGTAGCTTATTGGGCTTAGCTGGTTATTATCGGAGATTCGTGGAAGGATTTTCTAGAATCGTTACTCCGTTAACTCAACTGACTCGAAAAGATACAAAATTTTTATAGAGCGAGGGATGCGAGAAGAGTTTCCAAGAGCTCAAGAGGAGACTCATTTCAGCACCTGTTTTAACAATACCATCTAGTTCAGATGGATTTGTTATCTACAATGATGCTTCAGGCAAAGGGTTAGGATGTGTTCTCATGCAACATGGGAAAGTCATAGCCTATGCCTCGCGATAACTCAAAGAGTATGAGAAGAATTATCCTACTCATGATCTGGAGTTGGCAGTAGTCATTTTCGCGTTGAAGATCTGGAGACACTACCTGTATGGGGAGAAAGTGGATATCTATACAAATCATAAAAGCCCCAAATATTTCTTCACCCAAAAGGAACTCAACATGCGGCAATGACGTTGGCTCAAGCTGTTGAAAGATTACGATCATACCATCCAATATCATCCTGGAAAAGCAAACGTGGTAGCTGACGCATTGAGTAGAAGATCATATATGGGTACGAGTGCAATGTTGTTAACACAAAGGTCCATTTTGTATGACTTGCAAAGGATGAAGATAGAGGTAAAGGCTCCAAGTACCCACGTGATGATATCAAACATACGAGTAGAACCGACTTTAATCGATAAAGTTAAAATTGCTCAAGCTACGGACCTGGAGCTGATGCATATGAAGAAGAAAGTGCAAGAAGGTGTTATTCCAGAAGCATTAATCGATGAAGAAGGAATACTTTGAGTTAACTCTAGACTTTTTGTTCCTAACGATTCTGACTTGAAGCATAGAATCATGATGGAGGCACACAACACACCGTTTGCAATCCATCCTGTGAGTACCAAAATGTATCATGATCATTCGACATACATTTTGGTGGAGCAATATGAAGAGAGAGATCGCGAACTTTATCTCGAGGTGTTTAATTTCTCAATGTGTAAAGGCGGAGCATCAAGTGCCAAAGGGTCCATTGCAACCACTTGAGATTCTAAAATAGAAGTGGGAACACATTACTATGGATTTCATTTCGGGTCTTTCCAAGGTTTCTCAAGGAATAGATGCGATTTGGGTTATTGTTGATAGATTAACCAAGTCTTCTCATTTATTGCCTATACGGGAGACTTATTCCCTTGAACGTCTTGCTCGTATATACGTGAATGAGATTGTGAGATTGCATGGCATGCCAGTATCCATAGTTTCGAATCGTGACCCAAGATAAACTTCACGATTTTGGGTTAGCTTGCAGAAAGCTATGGGCACGAATTTACGATTCAGTTCTGCATATCATCCTCAAAAGGACGGACAATCAGAGAGGACTATTCAAACTCTTGAATATTTATTAAGACTCTATGTCCTAGATTTCAAAGGGAGTTGGGATAAGTACTTACCATTGGTGGAATTCTTATACAACAATAGTTATCAAGCAAGTATAGGTATGGCTCCATTCTAGGCGTTGTATGGAAGAAAATGTCGTTCTCCAGTATGCTAGGACGAGGTGGGTGAAGTAATATTGTTGGGACCAGAATTGGTACACATAACTATAAAAAAGATCCAAACGATTCGACAACGTATACAAACGGCTCAAGATCGACAAAAGAGTTATGCGGATCTTCATCGAAAAGACGTGAAATTTAATATTAGGGATCATGTATTGTTACATATTGCTCCATGGAAGGGAGTTACAAGATTTGGGAAGAGAGAAAAGCTCAATCCACGATTTATTGGTCCATTTGAGATTCTTGACCGAATAGGAAATGTGGCCTATAGACTCGCATTACCTCCAAGAATGTCTCGTGTTCATAATATTTTTCACATATCTATGCTTCGTAAATATGTGAAAGACCCAAAGCACATTATTGAGTTAGAACCAGATGAGATAGCCGAAGATTTAACATACGATGAGGTACCTGTTAAGATCTGGGAGTTGGAATCAGAAATGAAAGTGAAGTATTCTCACCTTTTCGAAACACCAGGTACGTATGTCAATTTCGAGAACGAAATTTCATAAGGAGGGGAGGTTGTATGACCCTAACTTTTTAATGAGTAAAATTGAATTTTCTTTATTTATTATTGTGAATAATAAGGTGTTAATTTGATATGATGCTTTGGTTATGGGTGATATGTGAAAATTTTGCAAAATAAGCAAGTGGTTATAAACTATTCATTGTTATCGGGGAATAATCGTTTGGTCGTGGAATATTCTTGTTGTCAGGGAATATTCGTACGACGGCGAAACCATGTGTGGGCCCCATAACGAAAAATGGTCGGATGAAGAAAACGACAAGTTTGAGTTTTTTATAAATAATGGTGTAGTTATTACCGTTAACACTGTTGGAATACCAGGTGGTTAAAATACAATAATACGTGTGGTTACACAGTAGCACACGGTGTTGCACAATATTTTTGAATTATTGATTCTTACGTAAGAAGGCACTACTCAATAATTGTTATAGTAATTACTGTTCAATATTTTATTTTATTGATTCAATAATTGCTACGTTGATATTTTATATTATTATTGTTCCAATAATTTTCACTGCACAGTATCTCTATTATCTTATCAATAATTAATATTATTTGAATAATATTGTTAGATACCATTATTGACAATGTCTAAGGAAGTTCTGTCTAGGAAAAAAGGGTTTGGTCACCTAATTGCACGCCAATAATGAGAAATCCTTATCGGAAAGCCCCCTCTTTCCTGGGAACGACCTGGTTGTCATAATTGTGATTCTGTAATATTATTTGTGAATAATTAATTATTAATTTATATGATAAGGAAATATTTATTTTATATAGATATAAATGATGGATATATTTATTGTGGTTATAAATGATAGAATTAATGTTAAGGTATTTTATCAGTATTTTATCGGAATGAAGGTATTAAAAATCGTTCGTATGTGGATTTCGGGAATTTTCTGTTTGGAATTTGGAAAAACTTTCTTCTACAAAGGTTTAGAGAAATCGATTTCCTATGGAATGGACATAGAATTCATATTTTTCTGATAAAATGGCTATTTATTATGAATTATTGAAGTTTCAGAAATAAATGTTTTTATTTAAAATATAGGCGGGCCCCACTTTTGGTTGCTGAGAAATGTGATAAAAAATTTATTCAAAAGTAGTGGGAGTGAATAGTAGCAGGTAAAGCCATCAGGTAGCAGGTTAGTCCGCTATGACGTTTTAAGCATTTTCCTATAAATAAGGTGTTTAGTTAGAATTGAAAATCACACCAGAATCATAAGCTTTCTCTCTCTATATTATCGAGCGTATTTTGTGAGTATTTAGATACTTTGTGAGTTGTTATTCAGTGCAGGTTTTCTTCAGCCTTATACTCGATATTTCAGCCGAAATTATTGTTCTTTTGTGGTAAGGGATGTTATTTTCTTCATAATGATGTTATTCTTTCAATATCATTATACCAAAAATATTGGTATGAATTTTATTGTGAAATTTCTACCTTTTTCATGTCGGGGTTACTATTCACGTATACGGCACTATTCACGAATATGGCACTATTTACAGAAAAAATGAAAATTTCTTTTCTTTATCCAAGTTGTCTATTATGGTTACTATCTTTGATTGTATTCATATTTTGATATTTATTCTTGAATTTTACTCCACAATTGATTATTATAAGGTATTTTTGAACTTTGATAAACTAAAGTACGAATCCCTAATCTTTGATCTTTTATCTCACTAGATTCATTTTCTTTAAGATATTTTTCATCATCCTTAGTCCTAAATGATGATAGTGCTGAATATCTTTGGCTTGCAGTGCAAAGATGAATGATTAATTGATGAATATCTTTAGCCCGTAGTACAAAGATAAACAGGTGTTGAGATGATCATGACCAACTGGTGAATATAAATGAATATCTTTGGCCTGTAGTGCAAAGATGAATATTTGATTCAAGATGTATATTGATTGATGTTACAGGGATAAAATATTGATGACTTTTAAATCTTAGAAGATAGTAGAATTCATTCTCTACTTGACTCTTCTAATGGATTGTTGTTTCCGCTGCAATTGTAGATCTAAAACGTGTTGTATATTATATTCTATCAGATTTATCCCTGTTGAAGACGAATGATAATTTGTTGTATATTATCTTAGTCATAATATTTTTTACTGGGCTAGTTGAGCTCACCCTTTTCCTTTTTGTTCCATTTTTCTTCTCAGGAGGTGAGAACATAGCAGGAACTAGCCGGGGTATGGAGTAATGGTTCATGATAGTTGTAAGACCCCAACTTATTATAAATAAAATCGAATTTCCTCTAATTATTATTGTGAATTATAAGGTGTTAAATTGATATAATATTTTGGTTACGGGTGAAATGTGCAAATTTTGCAAAATAAGCAAGTGGTGATAAAATAATCATTGTTGTCGGGAAATATTCGTTTGGTCGTGGAATATTCTTATTGTCAGGGAATAATTAATAATTGTTACAATAATTACTTTTCAATATTTTATTTTATTGATTCAATAATTGCTGCGTTGATATTTTATATTATTGTTGTTTTAATAATTATCACTACACAATATTTTCCATTATCAGATCAATAATTTAAATTATTTGAATAATATTATTAGATAGCATTATTGGCAATGTCTAGAAATTTCTGTCAAGGGGAGGTATGGTCACCTAATTGCGTGCCAATAAGGAGAAATTCTTATTGGAAATCCCCCTCTTTCCTGGGAACGGCCTGGTTGTCATAATTGTGATTCTGTAATACTATTTGTAAATAATTAATTATTGATTTATATAATAAGGAAATATTTATTTTATGTGGATATAAATGATGGATATATTTATTTTTATGTGGATAAAAATGAAGGAGTTAATGCTGAAGTGTTTTATCAGTATTTTGTCGGTGTAGAGGTATTAAAAATCATTCGTTTGTGGATTTCGGATATTTTATGTTTGAAATTTGGAAAAACTCAAAGCTACAAAGTTATAGAGAATTCAATTTCAGGTAGAATGGACATAAAATTCGTATTTTTCTGCTAACCGGACTATTTTCTATGAATTGTTGAAGTTTCAGAAAATAAAATATTTTTTATTAAATTATGGGTGGGACCCACTCTTGTTTGACAACACATGGGCTGCTTAAATTTTCAGCATTGAAGGGCTGGGCTTGAGTCTTGATTAGCATGCGTAGAGAATTGGTTAAGTAATAATATATTTTATTATTTTGGTCTCCTATGGCGTTCTAGCATTTTCCTATAAATAGACGCTTAGGTTAGAATTGAAAATCACACCAGAAACAAGTTTTCTTTCACTCTATATTGTTGAGCATATTTTAGTAAGTATTTTGATACTTTGAGAGTTATTATTCAGTGCAAGTTTTTATCAGCACTATATCTGAAATTCAGTCAGAAATACGATTATTTTGAGGTAAGGGATGTTATTTTCTTCTTAAATGATATTATTTTCTTCAATATCATTATGCCGAAATATTGGTGAACGTTTTTATTAAATTTGGAACTTTTTGTGTCGAGGTTACTATTCACGTATACGGCACTATTCACGAATACGACATTATTCACCGAAAAATGAAATTTTCTTCTTTTTGTCCAAGATGTCTATTATGGTTACTATCTTTGATTATATCCATGTTTTGATCTTTATTTTTGAATTCTGCTCCAAAATTGGTGTTTATGAAGTATTATTGATCTTGGATAAACTGTTATATGAATCCCTACTATTTGTCCTTCTGTCTCACTGGATTCGTTTTCTTTAAAATATTTTTCATCATCTTCAGTCCTAAATGATGATATTACTGAATATCTTTGGCCTGTAGTGCAAAGATGAATGATTAACTAATGAATATCTTTGGCCCGTAGTGCAAAGATGAACAGGTGTTGAGATGAACATGACCAACTGGTGAATATAAATGAATATCTTTGGCATGTAGTACAAAGATAAATATTTGATTAAAGAAGTATATTGATTGTTGTTACAAGGATAAAATATTGATGATGAACTTTTAAATCTTAGAAGATAGTAGAACTCATTCTCTACTTGACTCTTCTAATGGATTGCTATTTCCGCTACAGTTGTTGATCTAAAACTTGTTGTGTATTATATTTTATCAGATTTTTTCCTGTTGAAAACTATTGATAATTTTTTGTATATTATCTTAGTCATAATATTCTTTACTGGGCTAGTTGAGCTCACCCTTTTCCTTTTTGTTCCATTTTTCTTCTATGGAGGTGAGAACATAGCAAGATCTATTCGGGGTATGGAGTGATGATTCTAGAAAGATGTTTTAACAATCCTCACTATTTCTGTAAAATAGTGTTTGAATAATTATAATGAGGACTTATTTGAGTGTGGATATTGTCTAAAAGACAATATTTATATTTAAACTCACAGTATGTGTTGTCGTATTTTGAACGACAATTGTATTATTGAAATTGTAGTTTGCTTTATGTACCATATATTTGGTGACTCAGAATGGGTGTTGTATACCTATTTTTGCAGGTGTCACAGTTGGTATCAAAGCTTAGGGATATGGTCTCTGGCGGAGATCGGGGAATGGAACTAGGAGGGGAGAGATGAGTAAATCCTTCGCTAATGTGTCCTATCTAAGCTTATTTATTGGTTAATCGTAATATAGGGATATTATGTGATATGTTAATTTGTTTAATTAACCCTTGTTTTATGGCAGTTGGATGTTACAAATGCGGGAAAGAGGGACATATCAGCCCAAACTGTCCACAACAATCCAAGGTATGTTACAACTGTGGAAAGGAAGGCCACATAGCTCAAGATTGTTCTGTAGAAAAACCAAGTTCAACGGGGATGGTGACTCCAAGGGCTGTCCCGGATAAGTCAAAATTAGCGGTTCCTGGAAGAGCGTTTGTCGTGACTGGCCAAAATGCGAGGAACCCAAACGAGGTGATTACGGGTAAGCTAATCTTGAATTCATGCGAAGTTTATACCTTACTAGATACCGGTTCTACCCATTCTTTTATCTCTCCTACTTGTGCTCAACATTTAAACTTGACTCCGGAGAAATTGGACTTTGACTTATCTGTTGAAACTCCGTTGGGTGAAACCTTCGTTACATCTACAGTTTATAAATCTTGCATGATCCAAGTTGGCACTATCACATTACCTTTTGATCTTATCTCTTTAAAGATACTTGCTTTTGATGTGATTTTAGGAATTGATTGGTTAACCACTCATCATGCCAAAATTGATTGTTTTCGTAAGGTTGTTAGTTTTCATATTCCTAACCAACCTGTCATACGAATTCAAACTACTAAACCACTAAAATCAGTCGCTGTCATATCAAGCCACAAAGCTATTCGTTTATTAAAAAATGGATGTCAAGCTTTCTTAGCCCATGTTATGGATTTGAACAAAGACAAGTCAGATTTGAATAATATTTCTATTATTAGAGAATTTCCTGATGTATTTCCTAAAGAACTTCCCGGTCTACCCCCAGAACGTGATGTTGAATTCTTTATTGACCTTGAACCGGGTACAAAACCCATTTCTAAAACCCCATATCGAATGGCTCCTATTGAACTTCAGGAGTTAAAAGTCCAACTACAAGAATTGTTAAACATCAGTTTCATTTGTCCTAGTACATCTCCTTTGAGTGCTCATGTTTTACTCGTAAAGAAGAAAAACGGGAGTATGCAATTTTGTATTGAATACCGAGAATTGAACTATGTCACCATCAAGAATAGGTATCCGCTACCTCGCATTGATGGCCTATTTGACCAGTTACAAGGAGCAAAATTCTTTTCAAAGATCGATCTTCGTTCTGGATATCATCAGCTGAAGATTAAAACTAAGGATAATCCAAAGACTGCCTTCAGAACTCGGTACGGGAATTATGAATTCTTAGTCATGTCTTTTGGATTGACTAATGATCCTGCTGCTTTCATGGATATAATGAATCGAGTATTCAAGGAATATTTGGATCAGTTTGTTGTTGTCTTTATTGATGACATCCTCATCTATTCCAAAAGCCGTGAAGATCATGAGCACCATTTGAAGCTGATACTTGAAAGGCTTCGTGAAAACAAACTTTATGCTAAGATGAAGAAATGCGAGTTCTGGCTTGAGGAAGTAGCATTCCTTGGGCACATGGTGTCAAAACATGGAGTATCTGTTGACCCGATGAAGATTGAAGCAGTACAAAGTTGGGAGAAACCGAAGTCGGTGACCGAAGTGCGTAGCTTTCTGGGTTTAGCTGGTTATTATCGGAGATTCATGGAAGGATTTTCTCGAATCGCTACTCCGTTAACTTAGTTAACTCGGAAGGATAAAAAATTTGTATGGAGCGAGGAATGCGAGAAGAGTTTCCAAGAGCTCAAAAGGAGACTCATTTCGGCACCTGTTCAGGTAATACCATCTGGTACGGATGGATTTGTTATCTACAGAGATGCTTCAGGCAAAGGGTTAGGATGTGTTCTCATGCAACATGGAAAAGTCATAGCCTATGCCTCACGACAACTCAAAGAATATGAGAGGAACTATCCTACTCATGATCTAGAGTTAGCAGCAGTCGTTTTCGCGTTGAAAATTTGGAGACACTACTTGTATGGGGAGAAAGTGGAGATTTATACGGACCATAAAAGCCTCAAATATTTCTTCACCCAAAAAGAACTCAACATGCGGCAACGACATTGGCTTGAACTATTGAAAGATTACGATCAAACAATTCAATATCATCCTGGAAAAGCGAACGTAGTAGCTGACGCATTGAGTAGAAGATCATATGCGAGTACGAGTGCGATATTGTCAATACAAAGGCCCATTCTGTATGACTTGCAAAGGATGGAGGTAGAATTGAAGACTCCAAGGACCCACATGATGATGGCGAATATACAAGTAGAACTAACTTTAATCGATAAAGCTAAAGCTGCTCAAGCTACGGACTTGGAGCTGATACATATGAAGAAGAAAGTGCAAGAATGAGCTATTCCAGAAGCAAAAATCGACGAAGAAGGAATACTTAGATTCAACTCCAGACTTTGTGTTCCTAATGATTCTGACTTGAAGCATAGAATCATGATGGAGGCACACAACACACTGTTTGCAATCCATTCTGGGAGTACCAAAATGTATCATGATCTTCGACATACATTTTAGTGGAACAATATGAAGAGAGAGATCGCGGAGTTTACCTCGAGGTGTTTAACCTGTCAACATGTAAAGGTAGATCATCAAGTACCAAAAGGTCCATTGCAACCACTTGAGATTCCAGAATGGAAGTGGGAACACATTACCATGGATTTCGTTACAGGTCTTCCCAAAGTTTCTCAAGGCATAGATGCGATTTGGGTTATTGTTGATAGATTAACCAAGTCTGCCCATTTCTTGCCGATACGAGAAACTTATTCCCTTGAACGTCTTGCCCATATGTAAGTGAATGAGATTGTGAGATTGCATGGCATGCCAGTATCCATAGTTTTGAATCGTGACCCAAGATTCACTTTAAGATTTTAGGTTAGCTTGCAGAAAGCTATGGGTACGGATTTACGATTCAGTTCGGCATACCATCCTCAAACGGACGGACAATCAGAGAGGACTATTCAAACTATTGAAGATCTATTAAGACTCTGTGTCCTAGATTTCAAAGGAAGTTGGGATAAGTACCTACCATTGGTGGAATTCTCCTACAACAATAGTTATCAGGAAAGTATAGGTGTGGCTCCATTCGAGGCATTGTATGGAAGAAAATGTCGTTCTCTAGTATGCTGGGATAAGGTGGGTGAAGCAACTATTGTTGGACCAGAGTTAGTACGAATGACTACAGAGAAGATCCAAACGATTCGACAACGTATACAAACAGCACAGGATCGACAAAAGAGTTATGCGGATCTTCATCAGAAGGACTTGGAATTTAATATTGGGGATCATGTATTGTTACGTGTTGCACCATAGAAGGGAGTTACAAGATTTGGAAAGAGAGGAAAGCTCAATCCAAGATTTGTTGGTCCATTTGAGATTCTTGACCAAATAGGAAATGTGGCCTATAGACTCACATTACCTTCAAGTATGTCTCGTGTTCATAATGTTTTTCCCATATCCATGCTTCGTAAATATGTGAAAGACCCGAACCATATTATTGCGTTAGAACCAGACGAGATAGCCGAAGATTTAACGTACGAAGAGGTACCTGTTAAGATCTTGGATAGGAAAGAGCATGTCCTACGCACCAAGGTTATACCACAAGTTAAGGTTTTATGGAAGAACCATGCTATTGAAGAAATGACCTGGGAGTTGGAATCGAAAATGAAAGTAAGGTACCCTCACCTGTTCGAAACACCAGGTACGTACGTCAATTTCGAAGACGAAATTTCATAAGGAGGGGAGGTTGTAAGACCCTAACTTATTATAAATAAAATCGAATTTCCTATAATTATTATTGTGAATAATAAGGTGTTAAATTGATATAATATTTTGGTTATGAGTGAAATGTGCAAATTTTGTAAAATAAGTAAGTGGTGATAAAATAATCATTGTTGTCGGAGAATATTTGTTTGGTCGTGGAATATTCTTGTTGTCGGGGAATATTCGTACGACGGCGCAGTCATTTATGGGACCCATAACAGAATAACTGTCAGATGAAGAAAATGACAAGTTTGAGTTTTTATAAATAACGGCGTAGTTGTTACCGTTAACACTGTTGGAATACCCGTTGGTTAAAATACAGTAATATGCGTGGATGCACATTATTTTTGAATTATTGATTCTTACGTAAGAAGGCACTACTCAATAATTGTTACAGTAATTAATGTTCAATATTTTATTTTATTGATTCAATAATTACTGCGTTGATATTTTATATTATTGTTATTTCAATAAGTATTACTGCACAGTATTTCCCATTATCAAATCAATAATTCATATTATTTGAATAATATTATTAGATAGCATTATTGGCAATGTCTAGAAAGTTCTGTTAATGAGAGGTTTGGTCACCTAATTACGCACCAGTAAGGAGAAATTCTTATTGGAAAGCCCCCTCTTTTTTGTGAACGGCTGGTTGTCATAATTGTGATTCTGTAATATTATTTGTGAATAATTAATTATTGATTTATATGATAAGGAAATATTTATTTTATGTGGATATAAATGATGGATATATTTATTTTTATGTGGATAAAAATGAAGGAGTTAATGCTGATGTGTTTTATCAGTATTTTATCGGTGTAGATGTATTAAAAATCATTCGTTTGTGGATTTCGGATATTTTATGTTTAAAATTTGAAAAAACTCAAAGCTACAAAGTTGTAGAGAATTCGATTTTAGTCAGAATAGACATAAAATTCGTATTTTTTTGATAACCGGACTATTTTCTATGAATTGTTGAAGTTTCAGAAAATAAAATAATTTTTATTAAATTATGGGTGGGACCCACTCTTGTTTGACAACACATGGGCTGCTGAAATTTTCAGCATTGAGGGGCTGGTCTTGAGTCTTGATTAGCATGCATAGTGAATTGGTTAAGTAATAATATATTTTATTATTTTAGTCTCCTATATCGTTCTAGCATTTTCCTATAAATAAACGCTTAGGTTAGAATTGAAAATCACACCAGAAATAAGTTTTCTTTCTCTCTATATTGTTGAGCATATTTTAGTAAATATTTTGATAATTTGAGAGTTGTTATTCAGTGCAAGTTTCTGTCAGCACTATATCCGAAATTCAGTCAGAAATACGATTATTTTGAGGTAAAGGATGTTATTTTCTTCTTAAATGATATTATTTTCTTCAATATCATTATGCCAAAATATTGTTGAACGTTTTTATCAAATTTAGAACTTTTTGTGTCGGGGTTACTATTCATGTATACAGCACTATTCACGAATACGGCACTATTCACCGAAAAATGAAATTTTCTTCTTTTTATCCAAGATGTCTATTATGGTTACTATCTTTGATTGTATCCATGTTTTGATCTTTATTTTTGAATTCTGTTCCAAAATTGGTATTTATGAAGTATTATTGATCTTGGATAAACTGTTATACGAATCCCTACTATTTGTCCTTTTGTCTCATTGGATTCGTTTTCTTTAAAATATTTTTCATCATCCTCGGTCCTAAATGATGATATTACTGAATATCTTGGCCTGTAGTGCAAAGATGAATGATTAACTGATGAATATCTTTGACCCGTAGTGCAAAGATGAACAGGTGTTGATATGAACATGACCAACTGGTGATATAAATGAATATCTTTGGCCTGTAGTGCAAAGATGAATATTTGATTAAAGAAGTATATTGGTTGTTGTTACAGGGATAAAATATTGATGATGGACTTTTAAATCTTAGAAGATAGTAGAACTCATTCTCTACTTGACTCTTCTAATGGATTGATGTTTCCGCTGTAGTTGTTGATCTAAAACTTGTTGTCTATTATATTTTATCAGATTTATCCCTGTTGAAAACTAATGATAATTTATTGTATATTATCTTAGTCATAATATTCTTTACTAGGCTAGTTGAGCTCACCCTTTTCCTTTTTGTTCCATTTTTCTTCTCAGGAGGTGAGAACATAGCAGGATCTAGTCAGGGTATGGAGTAATGATTCTAGAAAGATGTTTTAGCAGTCCTCACAATTTCTGTAAAATAGTGTTGGAATAATTGTATTGAGGACTCATTTGAGTGTGGATATTGTCTAGAAGACAATATTTGTATTTAAACTCACAGTATGTGTTGTCGTATTTTGCACGACAATTGTATTAATGAAGTTGTCGTTTGCTTTATGTACCATGTATTTGGCGACTCAGAATGGGTGTTGTATACCTATTTTTGGGGGCGTCACAATAGTTGTTTTAGTAGTCCTCACTACTTTTTAAAATAGTGTATCAATAATTGTAATGAGGACTCCTTTTGAGTTTGTATATTGTCTAATAGACAATATTTGTATTCAAACTCACAGTTTATGTGTTGTCATATTTTGCATGACAATTGTATTACTGAAGTTGTATATGTTTCTGTACCATGTATTTGGCGACTCGGAATGGGTGATGTATACATATTTTGGGGGTGTCATAGTATAAACATACTAAGCATACACAAGAGAGACAAATCGGGCATGTGACGAATGAACGTCGAAATGCCGTAACAAATGTTAATGAACGTAAAAAGAGTTTTAAGTCAAATGAAATGAATATTATAAGATATGAAATGGGTTTAACATAAACCAATAATGATTCCTAGCAAGACTTAAACACTTGAATGAAATTTGAATATGAAACATAGTGAGATATAAGTCGAAAGTTAACACAATAAAATTGAACATTGTGTATTGATAATAGGAAGGGTTATGAGATGTAGAGTAAAGTTTACATTACAACTACTTTACATTGCAATGTGACTAATAGTTAATGTGTATGATTATATAATTGTGTAGGGCACGTGAAATGCAGATAACTGTAAGCTGTTAAATTGTTATTGGTAAACAACGATCAAGGCAAGTCTTTCAGTTCCTATTTGCTATTTGAATTTGATGATGAACTGTTTTAAATATTTATTGCAAATAGCATGATGTTTTATATATATGTTGAAAGTATGAAACGTTAAAGTCAATGTGTGACTATGATGATGAATGTTGATTGAGTAAGGAACTCAATCTTTATACTTGTTATGTGAACTGCAACATGTATGTTACGTTAGTCCAATGATTATGAGATATATGTTGAGCATGTTGTTATGTGATACGTGATGCATGAAAACAGTTATATTTTGATGGGCTGTCGAGCTCAACCTTGCAAATAACCACTTTTACAAGTTAAGGATACAAGGTAACTCTATGTGCTACTTGAAAGACATGAATCAGATGTAATGCATGAAGATCTAATATCCTAGCCACGTTGTTATTCTTGTAAATCATGTCTAATGTTTCGATAAATGTATTAATATTGAATTGTAATATCGTTTTGCGATGTAAACTCTTGTAGTATTAAAATAATTCTGAGATACTTAGATATAAAGGTTGAAAGTTTTGGGAATGAGAATAATTTGTAATAGAAAATTTTAATTATTCCAAAAATTTCAATGGTTGTATTATTGTTTAATGATGTAAAATTAGAGGTTGAATGTATTGTTAACGACAGATGTCGAGAATTAAATTATTTAAATTTTGGAGTCGTTACAGTTGGTATCAGAGCTGATAGGTTAGAAACCTTAGGTAAGAGTACCTTAGGTTATAACCTTAGAGAAGAGAGGTGAAGATAATGAAAGAATAAGCTCAAATAAAGTTTGAACAATAAGAAGTAATTTAAGAAATTTATAAATGAGGGATTAAAACATGTGTGAGAGGATTCAAAGGAAAATCTCGAAGAGTTATAAGGAATATGAATGTGGGGTTACCCAACTCCAATAATAAGGATGTAAGGTGATAATAAATATACAATGTCTATAAGAAGATAATGATAAAAAAAGTTAAGAATAAAAAGGTATATTGAAGTATGGTACAATTATACTCTTTAATAGTTGATGTATGGTATCTGTGCTAAATGATTTCTTTATAGAGCGGAGTTATATACGAACTAGCAACTCGAAACCTAGTTTGTTGGTTGTTTGTGCGAAACCACTTAGCGTACCATATTGAAACTATTAGAGACTCGATGTGTACCAAGTATAGAAAATGGATACGTATGATGAAAATGTGGAACTCGAATGAAATGTTGAGCAATGTAAATGAAGTTAGAAATTTTTAAAGGAAGAATTGTTATATAAACAAGAAAATTCAAAGAAGAATCTTGCTAAGTTAACGAATAATGATGAATAGACAAAGTCTGTAAGATTAAAAGCATAAATGAAATCGTAATTGATGAAAAAGGAAAAAAAGAGAATCGTAAAACAAAACGATCACAAGTTAAGAAAAGAATTATAATGGGGATGATTATAGAATAAGATCATGACGTGATCTATTTAAGTTATAAAAGAAAGATGGTTTGTAATATTTGAATAATTATAGCTTGATGCTATGAAGATTATGTATTATGATATAATATGAGATAAACTCGCAAAGAGTTATAGATAATGTTATGCGGGGAATTCGTATTGAGCAAGTTAAGAACAAGTTACGAGTAAGATGGAGTTAGTTGGGATTTCAATTGAGGACTCATGTAATGGCTGAGTTGTACAAATCTTTATATAGGCGAGGGTTTTATTCTTGCACTTGGTTTATCACGTTGATAATAATTGGAATGTCGGTGTCACGCTATCAATGTATATGTGGTGAAAAGGAGATTATTTTCTTATGTGTATATTTGATAGTTATAAACTATTAAGATTAGTCAGATATTATAGGATTAGGTGTTGTTCTTAAAACTAATGCATATGGTAAGTTCGTGACTCATAATAATATGGTATGTTTTAAAGCCCTCAGTGAATGGATGTTTATGGTCTGACTAAAATAAGTTCTTAAACTCATATAATTGTGGCAAATTCATGAACTTCCAATGTGTAGTAAGTTTGATGACCTATATTGGGGGTATAGGAAGATTGTAAGTTGAAATATAAGAATATTTAGTATAAGAGTATTGGTGGTGCTAGAAATAAAAAGATTTAGTTAGTAATGAGATAATGAAGTAAAGATTGAAATCGATGGAGAAAAATTGATATTCTAAATCTTCTAGCTTTGCTAGATTTTCGAAATTTATTGACTTCGTATTGATGGTTGCATTTCAGTTTTTCTTAAAATACATTGGACCAAACGATGGAACCAATTAATGAGTTTTAAAAACAATATCGTTATTCGTATGTCTATGTTAATTGTTTCGACTAGACAAGAATGATTTAAAAATATCAAAATGTATTTTGTTTTTTTCTCCGTAGTCATTAAGGCATCACTAAATATGATGTCGATTTGACAAACGAGGAAGTCATCAATGCAATTGAACTTGGTGTTGGATGTGATTATAAGATCGTCAGCCCACTATGGTATGATGTAGCATGACAAAGTCATATAATGACTGAATCCTCAACGTACTATCGAGATAGTACAGTATCATGTCATCATAAAAGGATTTTTAGTTTTCTTTAAACTAAGAAAGATATGCCATATGAATTGGATAAAACTATTTCGATTGATGTTCGAGTTATTGTTAAAAGTCTATGCTATTTGTTTCAGCTGGACAAATATTGAAAGATGTTCATGAAATTTAAGCATTCTTTGTCAAACTATACCAAACCAAATTGTTTTGGTGTGGATTCAAATGTTAAGAAGTTGAGGTGAACAACCTTGAAAAAGGGGACATGTTATCGGAGACAATGGTTGCGAAAGTAACGCATATAGTCGTTACGATGTTAGATGTAATTTTTTTGTGCACGACGTAGGGGTACGATAGGCGGATCACCTAGAGTACTTGCAGAGAGTGTTTTTAGTCTGTGTGATTGCTAAACATTCTGTTAAAGATGGTTTACAATGGTGACACGCTATTAAACCCGGAAAAGAGTTCAAGGTCCGTATAGTCTTATGACTGTTAAAGGTTCAAGTCGAGATACTTGATAACCTAGGGACGTAGTTCAAGGTCTTATGACCTCTCAGCATGATTTGGAATCTTTTAAATTCTTGTTATTCATATCGCTTCCCAATTATTGAGCAATTGTGGAAGATTCTTTTTATTTTGAAGGGTAAAAGTTGAAAGGATAAAATTAAGCAAAACATAATAATTTAAAAAAAGAAATGAAATTCCAGAAAGAAGGGAAATGTGAAACTCTTAGAAGATGAAGAGGTGAGAAATATCATCATCTTAGAAAGATCCTTAGAGAAAGAATTTGGTTGTAGAACCTAATAAATAAATAAATATTAACATAAAATCTAATTTGATTATAATGGAATGAACGTATATTAGTAAGTCAAAATTTTGAGTATGAAATTCTTAGAAGAAGGGGTGAATCTAATGCCCCGAGAGTTTGAGAATCTATTACATAATAATTGAGTCTAAGTAAAGGTTATGAAATAAAACTTACAAGAATTTATTATGAAGAATGGTGGTAGTAGTAATAAATAAAACCTATATTAAGGTAATATGTAGAAGATATTCAACAATAAATTTTGAAAAGAGATTTGGTAAAAACCGAGTAAGTGAGGTTTTGTTGATTCCGAGGACGGAATCCTTATAAGGGGTAAGGATGTGACAACCCAAATTTTTATAAGTTATTAAAATAGGAATTTAATAATTAAAATTCTTATTATGAGATGTTTTGAGTTTGAGTATGTATATATACGTGCTATATATTTTGAAATATGTGATCTGGTGTGAAGAGAAATATATATTCGTATATTGAGAAAGTGAGGTTTAATAGTTAATTTAACTATTTAAGAAATTAAATAATTTTGTAATTAATTTTAAATATTTATTAAATTAAATTAATATTTTAATTAATTTAATTATTAAGATAAATAAAAAGTTGATGAAATTATGGTGCAATAATTTAGTTAAGTGTGTATGTTAACTAAATTAATGAATGGTAATTTTATTGTTTGAAGATCTAATTTCATAAAATAATTAAATTAAATAAATTCCTTAATATTTAAGGAAATAAAATTAATTTAATTTAATAATTAAATTAGATATATAATAATTTATTAAGCATATGTATGATTATAATGAAAATTATAATTATAATGGTAATTGTAAGATATTAAAATTAATTAAGTGTGTAACAAATGAAACTATATAGTATAAAAATAAATTAGAAACCTAACCTAAGTGTAGCCAAACAAGGCCTTGTGGCCTTTGGCTTATTTTAACTGACGCAGACTGGTGGTCTTTTTACCTGACGTACGTGGGTTATATCACGTATTCTCCTAATAAGCTAAGAACAGAGAAAGGGAGAAACACAAAGAACTTTTAGAGGGAATCAAAGGAAGAATTTCTAAACTTTGTTAACATCATCTTGCTAGTAGGAGATTCAAGGTATAATCCATTCTTAAATTTTTCAAGTTTTAGTTTTGTAATCTTATTCTCTATAATTGTTTTTTTTTGGGTTAGGGTTTGAGGTGTTGATTATGTACATATGTAATCTGATAATGGTTATATAGAAGTTGTATTGAGTAATCAAATTCATGAAAAAGTGGTTTGTAGAAGAAAATTAGGATAACTGTATTTTGTATATGAAAATGGCTTAGTAAGTCCAAAATTTGATATTCAATCTTTCCTAGAATCTGTTAATTGGTTATATATTGTGTTAGAATATCAAGAAACGAAAACAACGTAGTTAGAATGGTGCCAATTGGTTAAGAAACAAAGATTTGGCAATCGAATTCGCTAAACATGTCAAAACATAAAAGTTTAGTATGAACATAAGTTTTGGGTCAAGATTAAGGCTATCTAGTGTTTCTATAAATTGTTATAATTCTATTATGTTGTACTTCTATGAATTATGAATCCATAGAATCGAAAACGGACTAATTTGGATGTGTATAACTCAAGTTATGAAAAGGTTCAGAAATCGTGAGAACAGTGAATTCAGAGTCCCGTTTCTACTAACGGACGTAATTGCGTTGTGCCCTAAGTCATTTGGGGTGCAGCTGCGCTGTGTCCAAGGCTTAATTGGGCGCAACTGTGCCCAAAGTATGTCAGGTGTGACTGTTTTGACCTATTTTAGTAAAATAGGCATAAAGTTTTCATACGAACTCTAATTGAGGCGATTCAAGATGATCCGGAACGAGGACGAATAGAACTACTGTAAGACCCCAACTTTTATGAATAAAGATTAGTTTTTCTATAAATATAATTTTTGAATATTAAGGTGTGAATTTGTTATAATATTATAGTTGTGGATAATATTTATAAATTTTGCAAAGTAAGCAAGTTGTTATATAATATTCCATTGGTCGGGGAATATTCGTTTTAACAGGGACTATTCGTACGATGACACAATCATTGGTGGACCCACAATGTAATTATGGTCGGAATGAGAAAAAAAACAGAAATATCTTTTTATAAAAATACCAGCGGAAGTTTTACCGTTAACTGTTGAAATACTCGATGTTAAAAGTATAGTAATACGCGTGGTTGCATAGTAGCACACGGTATTGATCGATTATTGATACTTACGTGAGAAGTTACTCAGTTTTATTCAATTATTACGACAGTAATTGCTGCATAGTATCTCATGTTATTTGATTCAATTATTGTTGATATTTTTATATATTATTAAATCAATAATTGAGACGATAAATTTATACATATTATTATTTGCAATATTGACGATTTCTAGAAAGTTCAATCGAGAAGAGGTTTGGTCACCTAATTGCGCACCAATAGGGAGAAATCCTTATTGGAAAGCCCCCTCTTTCCGAAGAACGATCTGGTTGTTAAATATTACGAATTATAATAATGATGAGAAAATTGAGGGGATTTTTATGAAGTAATTGTGGTAATTTTGCTTATTTTATAGACCACCATTTACCCATTTTTCAAAATAATCGGTAGAAGATTATTCAGTATATATTATATGGGATCCACCTGTGATGGTGATGTGTTGGTGAGGGAACATGTGGGGCCCACATTGGAATGAAAAAAATGGGAGGGGGGAATTCTGAAAAATTTCACGGGAGGAGGTTGTTTTTTTCAAACATGTGTTAATATATATATACATATATATATATATATATATATATATATATATATATATATATTACATAATAAGTTTTGTTTTTTTATGAAAAATAGCATATATTATATTTTATTGAATATTATATTATTAGGTTGGATAAAAAAAGAAACGTCAGAGATTTTTTTTGCCCGTAAAGTTTCGTCTGATTTCCTACTGTGCAGTCCGTGAAAACTTTTCTAAATAGTATCCTTTCATTCTCCTATAAATAAGATGTTTAGTTAGAATTGAAAATCACACCAGAATCAGAGAATTCTTCTTCTATAATATTGAGCGTATTTCTTTCAAGTTTTAAGAAGCTTTGAATGTAGAAAACAGTTCAAGTTTCTTCAAGAATATCTCCGCTATACTAGTTTGAATACTCTCCTTTTTAAGGTAATGGATATTATTTTTGTTCAGCATTCGTATAAAATAATATTTTCTTCCATACTCTATAGTATGTAAGTAATATTATTTCGTTTCAGATTTCGAATTCTATACTCATTTTGTTAAGTTTTGGTTTCTATACTCCATGAAATTAGTAGAATATCTTTGATATTTTGCGCTTCATCCAGTATCTTTTCATAAAAATATTATTCTGAGCATTCTTGATAAGTTTTAACCTTTTATGCCAGAGTACTATTCACGGGGTACTATTCCCAAAGTACTATTCACGGGGTACTATTCACTAAGTTACTATTCAACTGGGGTACTATTCATGACAAAAATTGATTTTTTTTCGATCTAAATCATTTTTGATACAATATTATTCTTTAATTTTACACCACAAAGATTTATCATGTTGACAATTTGGACATTATTGAATTCTAGATAAATTAAATTATAAATATTTAAAAATTTATCATTTGCTTTCTTTTGATTGAATTCTTATATCATTGTCATCATCATGCTTATATTATGTTGAAAGTTATCTGTGGTCGTAGTGCATAGATAGACTTGGTATGATTATGACCAGATATTATTCGGTATAATCATGACTGTAATGTTACAAATGATGTGATAAAAGTCCTCATTGGCCCGTAGTGCATTGATGGACAGTGGTTGGCATGATCATGACCATTGATGAAAACATGAATATCTTTGGCCCGTAGTGCATGGATAATTTATGGTCGTGATATTAAAGAATATCATTGGCTGTAGTGTGGATTATTTATTAAGCTGAGTCTCAGCGATAAAATTGATTATAAACCTTTTAAATCATAGAAGATAGTAGATTTTATGCTCTACTTGACTCTTCTAATGAATTGTTTGTTCTGCTATAGTTATACTTGATGTTTGTTATATTTTATCAGTTTAACACTGTTGAAGGCTAACGATAAATTATTCTGCATTATCTTAGTCATAATATTTCTTACTGGGCTAGTTGAGCTCTCCCTTTTCTTTCATTGTTCTCTTCAGGAAATGATAATATAGCTGGGACTAGTTGGTCAACGGAGTGACAGTCCAGATGGTTGCATTAGTAGTCCTCACTATTCTGTAAAATAGTGTAGTAATAAATGTATTGAGGACTCCATTTGAGTTTGAATACTGTCTAGAAGACAATATTCGTATTAAAACTCTCAGCTTATGTTTTGTCGTATTTTACACGACAGTTGTATTATTAAGTTGTATTTGAATTTTGTACCATGTATTTGACGACTCAAGATGGGTGATGTATACCTATTTTGGGGGCGTCACAGTTGGTATCAAAGCTTAGGGATATGATCCTTGGCTGAGATGTGAGACAAAAACTAGGAGGGGAGAGACGGGAAATTTCTTCGCTAGTATGACCTACCTAAGTTTATTTGGTATTTAATTGGTCGGTCAGAGTATAGGGATAATATGTGACATGTCAATTAACCATTGTTTTGTGGCAGTATTTGAAAATAACATCCGAGAATATTGAGAATAGCAATGGAGCACAGGAGACCGTTGAATCACCAATGATCAATAACCAGAAAAATGTGCATCAGGAAGGCAACAATCCTCATGCAAACAATAACACCGACCAAATGATGAACGACGGAATGTTTAGGGGCTTTTTACAATTCATGCAACATCAGGCGAAAGAGACTCATGTCCAAAATACAGGTGGAATCATTGGAAACTCTCGGACGGTCACCGCTAAACAGTTCAAGGAGCTGGGACCACCGGAGTTTATTGGAGAGCCAAAACCACTTAAGGCGGAGACGTGGATAAAGTAGATCACCAAGATATTTGATGTCTTGGGATGTTCTGAGGAGCAAAAGATTCCCTTTGCCACCTTTATGTTGCGAGGAGAGGCAGATTACTGGTGGGAATCAGGTAAAGCGTACTCAACCTGTCGCACTGAAGATGTCTTGGGAGAAATTCCAAGAACTATTCTACAACAAGTACTTTCCCGAAAGTATTCGTCACATGAAGGAGGTAGAGTTCATCAAGCTGGAGTAGAACAATATAACCGTGTCGCAGTACAAAGCCAAGTTTGTCGAGTTGTCCCGGTTTACGTCCCACTTGGTTTATAATGATGAAAGAATGACGCGGATGTTTATAAGAGGTTTGAAACCCGAGATACGTCAATATCTAATTTCTCACAAACTGTGTTTTTATTCAGATGTTGTAAATAGGGCTCAGTTATTGGAGCGCGATAGCGAGTCAACCCAACCAAGAAAAAGTAGCGGGGAAAATGATAATACCAGTGGTAGCAGTCATCGAAGCGGTGACAAAAAAATATGGAGGGAATCAACATGCCAGAAATAGTAACCACTTCGGTGGTAATCATGGTCAAGACAATAAAAGTGGATATTTCAAGAAAAGGAGATTCAACAATGATGGAAAGACGTCAGCACCAGCACCCGTTGTTAAAGAAGGAGAACGACCACCGATCGTATGTTTTAAATACGGAGGGGAGAGACACATCAGTCCAAACTGTGCACAGCAGTCCAAAATGTGTTATAATTATGGAAGAGATGGGTACCCAGCTCGATTTTATCGTACAATAAAGCCAAATTCAGCTGGGATGGAGGCACCAAAGGTCGTCTCAGAGAAGTCAAAACCAACAGTGCAAGGGAGAGCATTTGTTGTGACCTCCCAGAAAGTATGGAACCCGAACGAGGTCATCAAGGGTAAGCTAATCATAAACTCTAGCAAAGTCTATACCTTATTTGATATCGGTTCTACCCATTCTTTTATTTTTCCTACTTGCGCTCAACGTTTACATTTGACTATGGAGAAATTAGACTTTGACTTATCTGTTGAAACTTCGTTGGGAGAAACCTTCATTACATCCAATATTTATAAGTCTTGTTTGGTTCAAATCGGTACCCTCACATTACCTGTCAATCTTATTTAATTGAAAATACTTGAATTTGATGTAATTCTAGGGATTGATTGGTTAACTACTCATCATGCTAAAATTGATTATTTTCGTAAGGTTGTTAGCTTTCATATTCCTAACCAACCTATTATGCGAATTCAAGCGACCAAACCATTAAAATCAATCACTATCATCACAAGACATAATGTTATTCGTTTATTAAAAAATGGATGTCAAGCTTTCTTAGCTCATGTCACAGATTTAAACAAAAATACGTCAGTTTTGAATGATATTTCTATTGTTAATAAATTTCCTGATGTATTCCCTGAAGAACTTCCTGGCCTACCCCCAGAGCATGAAATTGAATTTTGTATCGACCTTGAACCTGGTACAAAACCCATTTCTAAAGCCCCATATCGAATGGCTCCTATTGAACTTCAAGAATTAAAGACCCAACTGCATGAATTGTTAGACATCAGTTTCATTCATCCTAGTACGTCTCCTTGGGATGCTCCTGTTCTATTTGTGAAGAAGAAAGATAGGAGTATGCGACTTTGTATTGATTATATGGAGTTGAATCATGTCACCATCAAAAATAGGTACCCATTACCACATATTGATGACTTATTTGACCAGTTGCAAGGCGCCAAATTCTTTTCAAAGATCGATCTTCGTTCCGGATATCATCAGTTGAAGATTAAAACTGATGACATTCCAAAGACGGCTTTCAGAACTCGGTACGGGCATTACGAATTCCTAGTCATATCTTTGTGATTGACTAATGCTTCTGCTGTCTTCATTGATATGATGAACCGAGTATTCAAAGAATATTTGGATCACTTTATAGTCGTCCTTATTGATGACATCCTCATTTACTCAAAAAGCCGTGAAGATCATGAGCAACACTTGAGGCTGATACTCCAAAAGCTTCGTGAAAATAAGCTTTATGCCACGTTAAAGAAATGGGAGTTCTGGCTTGAGGAAGTAGCATTCCTTGGGCACGTAGTATCAAGTCATGGAATATTTGTTTACCCGGTAAAGATTGAAGCAATTCAAAGCTGGGAACAACCGTCCGTTTCTTATGAATTTAATTAAATAGAAGGTGGGTCGTTCATGAATTAGTTACTATTCAGTTCTTTTTCCTATAAATAGAAGCTCATTCCTTCATTATTTCATACGAATTCACTGAAACTCTAGAGAGAGAAACTATAGAGAGAAAGAAGAAGAGTATTCTTCTATTACACTAGTACAGTCTCCAAATTTTTATTAAGGTAAGGGGTATTATTTATTTCATATTCGCTTACGATATTATTTTCCGTATTCATAAGGAATATTATTGTAAGAACCCAACTTATTAATGAATAAAATCAAATTTTCTCTAATTATTATTATGAATAATAAGTTATTAATTTGATATAATACTTTGGTTATGAGTGAAATGTGCAAAATTTTCAAAATAAGCAAGTGGTTATAAAATATTCAATTGTCGGGAAATATTCATTTGGTTGTGGAATATTCTTTCTGTCGGGGAATATTCGTACGACGGCGCAATCATTTGTGGGCCCCATAACGGATAACGGTCTGATGAAGAAAATGACAAAATTGAATAACGGCATAGTTGTTACCGTTAACACTGTTGGAATACCCGGTGGTTAAAATATAGTAATACGCGTGGTTGAACAGTAGCACACGGTATTGCACAGTATTGTTGAATTATTAATTTTTACGTAAGAAGGCATTACTCAATAATTGTTACAGTAATTACTGTTTAATATTTTATTTTTTTTTTGATTCAATAATTGCTGCGTTAATATTTTGTAGTATTGTTTCAATAATTATCATTACACAGTATTTCTCATTATCAGATCAATAATTCATATTATTTAAATAATATTATTAGATAACATTATTGGCAATGTCTAGAAAGTTCTGTCAAGGAGAGGTTTGGTCATCTAATTGCGCGCCAGTAAGGAGAAATTCTTATTGGAAAGCCCCCTCTTTCTTGGGAACTACTTGGTTGTCATTATTATGATTTTGTAATATTATTTGTGAATAATTAATTATTAATTTATATGATAAGAAAATATTTATTTGATGTGGATATAAATGAATGATTTATTTATGTGGTTATAAATGAAAGAGTTAATGTTGAGGTGTTTTATCAGTATTTTGTTGGATTGGAGGTATTAAAAGATCAAATCGGTGTTCTTACAGCTTTATTGTGTGAATTATAATATTTAATCTGACCGTTAGATCGTTGTCATTTTTGGATATGTTATACATATATAAGTTGAGTATATGTCCACAAATTTTGAACCGTTAAAAATGAACGTATAATTTGTTATGAATTTTAAGAGGTGACTGATTTGGAAATTAGGTTTATAAATGATTTTGGTGGAAAATTCTAGAAATGGGTGGGCCCCACTTTTGGTTGTTGGGTAAGATGGCTGATTTTTGGTGGGTAGAATAGTAGCAGGTAAAGCCATCAGGTTACATGTCAAGTCTGCTTCGGCGTGCTAGCATTTTCCTATAAATAGGTGCTTATGTTAGAATTGAAAATCACACCAGAAACATAAGTTTTCTCTCTCTATATTATCAAGCATATTTTTGTTAGTATTAAATATCTTTAGTGTTTCTATACGACGCAAGTTCGTTCAGCGTTATATCCGATATTCAAGTCAGAAATATTGCTCTTTTGAGGTAAGGGATAGTAAGGGATTTTAAGAGTTATTTTTTTTTCAGTTTCATAATTTTTCTGACTTTCAAAAATTCTGAAAAAAATTGAAATGATAATTTGATGAGTTTTCTAGATTGTGTCCAAAAATGGCGATTTTTGGATGTATAGATTAAAAGTTATGAATTTTATGGGAAAATACTATTTTAAAAGTAAACCCTTATAACTCCTTATGGTTAACTCCAAAATTGGTGAAAATTTTATTGGGAGTACATGTATATGATAGAAGTATACTCTGTAAATTTCGAATTTTTTGGATAAAAATATAATTTTTGATAAATATCTAAATATTCGGCTGTTTTGGCCATATAAAAATAGTAAATAATTTTTAAAAATTCTGAGAAAATATATATTCAATATGGGGACTATATTCTACTAAATCTCAGAAAAGAAAATTTGTTTGTACTGATTTGGTATTTTTCATGAAAATGGACTAGTTATGAGTAAATGAATTAAATATGTTATGTGAAGTAAGAAAATTGGAAAATAGGATTTTATGGCTTGAGAATCCTATATGAGGTATATGCAGATTTTTGATGAGGGTTTTGGTTATTGGTGATGAAATCTTATGAGTTTGGAATTTTAGGATGATTAAATGCATTATTTAGTAAAGTGTAAACAATTAAAATAAATTGTTTATAAGTTTAAGAAATATTATTTCAATATCATTATACCGAAATATTGGTATGAATTTTATTGTGGAATTTCAACCTTTTTGTGTCGGGTTTATTATTCATGAGTTACTATTTATGAGTTACTATTCACGAAGTTACTATTCATGGGTTACTATTCACGAGTTACTATTCATGATAAAATTGGTTTCTTTTTCTAACCAAATTATAGTTGAGTTATGAATATTACTCTTGAGATTAAATCTATATGTTGATTATATTATTTTTATTATCATATATAACATTTTTATAACCCTAATGATGATATTAATTTCTCTTTAACTTGAGTGTAAAGATGGGTAGATTATTGGTATGATCATAATTATGGGTTCTCTTTGGCCAGTAGTGCAAAGTTGAATTGTTGACTGGTATGATCACGACCATTGAATTTATAATTGAATATATTTAGCTTAACTGCAAAGGTGAAATGATAAACATGGTTATAATTATTGTTTATATAATTTCTGAAATGATTATATATTTCTTTGAGATATTAATATATTTGGCTTGTAGTGCAAATATGAATTGTTGATGAATATCTTTGGCCCGTAATGCAAAGATGACCTGTTGTTGAATATCTTTGGCATGTAGTGCAAAGATGGTCTGTTGATGAATATCTTTGGCCCGTAGTGCAAAGATAAAATTGTTAGTATGATTATAAATAGGAACTGTGATTTGGTATAACCATGATCTTTGATGTTTCAGGTAAAGACATATGATGAAAATTATCTTCGTCCTGTGTGCGAAGAGGAATTTAGAATCACAATTATGATTATGAGTTATTTATATAATTGTGGAAAGGAACTGTTGAGTGATGTTACAGGGATAAAACATTGTTGGTGGACTTTTAATGTGTAGAAGATAGTAGACTTTATGGTCTATTTGACTCTTCTAATGGATTACTCGTTCCGCTGTAACTATTGTTGAAAAGTTTTATCATCTACCATATGTTCTAAATCTCTGATTTATTACTGATGAAGGCTATTGATAATTTAATTATCTTTAGTCATGATATTCTTTACTGGGCTAGTTATGCTCACCCTTTTGCTTCACAATTCCTTTTCAGGTAATAAGAGTGTAGCTGGGTCGAGCGAGAGTAACGGGGAAATAGAACGGTGGTCTCTAGCTGTGGAGGTTCTCTCTAAGAAGTATAGAAAGGTGTTGTATACATCATTTAGTAGTTATAATTGGTGAATTAAATAGGGTGAGGCGAACCCAACGTTGGAAGGGTGTTTTGTCACTATCATACAAGATACCTAATAACATACAACCTCGTGTCATCATAAGACAGGGTTGTGCTCATCCACTTGCTGAGTACATCTACGAGCACTACCTATATAATCTTGGTGTTTGGTTAAAATATAACTCTCAATTAGAGACAGTGGAGATAATGATATATCAAGAGAAGACTCACCATTGGAAAGAATATGATAGTAATCTTCTCATTTTTCTTTGGGATCTATTTGGTCAACCAAGGATAATTCTGTGGCCATATGATATCTATCATAACCTAGACGCATGGCCTCTCATGTACGAAGGTTTTCTTGTGACACCCCCAAATCCGATACTTCCATTTCCACAGGATTTGGTGTTCACTGTACAAACATCATCTATCTATCTACCCATAAATAAAATACAACCATACAATAGATAGAATAAATAATAACTCTCTCCCCTTATGGGGTTACATCAACTGCATAACTAAATAAATCCCAGGTTAATCTAACCTTAAAATATCTGTGCGAAAACATAATAATTAAGTCTTAAGTAACATCAATTCTAAATGTCATTACACAACCACATAAACAAATAGTCTTCATTACTTGTTAATCTTGCACTTGCCTTTACTAGTGGAAGGCTCGTCTGTTCTCTCGTTCTTAACTGCAATGTTATTATTACACAAGAGTGAGCACGATTGCCCACAAGTATAACAATATAATAAATGAATAATAATAACATGCGAATGAATTAATAACTTTGAATATAAAAGCTCAACTTTTGAATCAAGAATGAATAACAAGAATCAAAAGAAATTCTGAGGGTCACAAGACCTTGAACTATGTCCTAGGTTGTCAAGTGTTTATTCTTGAAACCTTTAACAATCATAAGACTATGGACTCTTCTTCTCGTACTTAGGGGGATCAGCCCTTAGTACCATACTGTGCACAATATCTTAACGCTAAAGCGTAAATAATCCCCTATTAAAGGGTTGTTCATCTCAGTTTGACATCGGAGTCCGCACCAAAGGAAGTTTGGATTGGGTGAGCTCAATAAAAGTTCTAGAATTTATAACGCTTATCAACTATGGACTAGTTGAATCAATAAGGGTTCACTAGTCTTCCAAGGTTCAACAATAATTGATATTCAATTTGAATAATAAAATTCAAGATGTATACAATCGAATAAGTATTGTATAATAAGAATTATGCTTTTAAAGAATGATAAGATCTAATATGAAATCTTGACTTGAACAGTAATAAACAAAATAGAATAATGAACTTGCTTTATGTAAAGAATTAAGGTTTAGGAACTTGCCTCGTGTGTAGGCTAAACGATTACTACTTCCGTTCACCACAAGTCCTACACACATACCATATATATTCACGAAATTCATTAGTTACATTTTCTCTTAATTATTTAATATAAACTCTACTTTATTTAACAAATCATTACCCTTCTAATTTAATTACTTAATTAAATTAGAATATTTTAATTACTTAATTAAATTAGAATATTTTCATTCTCTTACTATTATTACACTCGAATAAATTATTTTATAATAATTTCCATCGAATATTTATTTTACTCCATCAATATCTCAATTAAAATATTTATTTTATTTTATAAATATTTTAATAATAATTTTCATCGAATATTTATTTTATTCCATCAATATCTCAATTATAATATTTATTTTATTTTATAAATATTTTAATAATAATTTATCAAATATTTATTTTACTCCATCAATATCTCAATTAAAATATTTATTTTATTTTATAAATATTTTAATAATAATTTTTATCGAATATTTATTTTATTCCATCAATATCTCAATTATAATATTTATTTTATTTTATAAATATTTTAATAATAATTTTATTGAATATTTATTTTACTCCATCAATATCTCAATTAAAATATTTAATTTATTTGATAAATATTTTAATTAATTATTATTATTTAATTAATTATTATTATTATTATTATTTTTTTCGTCGGGGCTGAATAATTTAGTTTGGTAACACCCGCCGGGGGCGGGGTTACCCAGACTTAGTTTCTGCAATTTCTGCACTTCTGCAGTTCGCGAACATAACAAGGCCAAATTAGGCAAAAAATCAATCACACGTAAAATTATACATGAATATGGCCATAACTTTCAATTAGTTATTTTTACACGAATTTAGACTTACCCAATCATTATAATACATATATAATCATTACTTAACCCATCTAGCATGATTTTTAACAAGTTACAACACATAATTTGCAAAAATCAACACATTTACTTCCTTTGTTCTTGATGTTCTTGAAGGTTTTGAAAATAAAACATGAAAACTGTCACTACGGATTCGTTATAACACCGAATCCGTTTATTTAAATTTTGGTCTCTTCGTATCAACATGCATAACATCATACGAGTGTAAATTTTACGAAAACATTTATGTTTGACATACTAAAATCACGTATAAGGCCATAAGGTCAAAACCCATACTCTGTAATTTTGTAGAAATCATATACGACATGTTTTCATGAATTTGATGATATGGTTTACATAATATATATAATTAAACACGACTTGATATGTCATAGCACATATACAACCCATAATCATTACTCCTAACCCAATTACAGAGGTTAAACCAAAACTTTAAAAGCCATTTTCATGAAAACTAAAAGACGTGAAGTAGAAATTGGGAAGGAGGAGATTACCCTGAGTATAATTTAGAAGAGGTGATCAATGATGATCCTTTCACAACAACCTGTTGATTACACACTTACAAATTTCTCTCAAGCTTCTCAATTTTCTCTCTGGCTTGTTTTCTAGACTTAGACAATAATGAAGAATGAAAAGAAGAATACGTATTATAAGAATTCAACAGACGCGCATAATGGTCAGTTACTCCAGTAGTGGGTAACTGCATCCAACTCCCCATAGGGCCTTGTTTGGCTAGATTAATAGATTTCAAAAATTATTTAATTTAATAAAGCTTTATCATATAGTTTAATTCATGTCACACCCACTTGCACAATAATTCATATATCTTATTTAATATAAATAAAATATAATAACTTCTCGTAAATTCACATAGTCATATATTTATTTTCTCATTAATTAATAATGTCAAATTATTAATTCTCTAATTAATAATTAAATTAATTAAATACTAATATGCTTATTAAATATTTCTTTTAATACAATAAACTCACATAATCACATACTTTGATAATAAAACTCTCTACATTAATTTAATAAATGTAACACATAAAATTAAATTAATCTACCACAATTGCGTCAATTAATTATTTAATCTAATAATTAATTCATCGAAAAATATTTATTCAATCCAATAAATATTAAAATATTATTACAAAATGACGGTTGTCACATTCCTTGAGCACTTCCCAAAGATTTTAATTTCTAAAACAGTTTTTGACTATACCTTTATGTAAGATGTCATGGTGACGTTCTACCCAAGTTGGTGTCAAGAGTCACAGTTGATATATATATTTGTATCAAAACTCACAACACATGAGTTGTTGTATTTTGCACGACAATTGTTGTAATAAAGTTTTAGTTATTTTATGTACCATGTATTTGGCAATTCAGAATGGGTTGGATGGAATGGGCCTATTTTGGGGTTGTCACAATTATCTTCGTTCAATATTTGTAAAGGATATACTTTGTTGTATTCATAAAGGGTATTATTTATTTCATATTCGCTTACGATATTATTTTTCGTATTCGTAAGAAATATTATCTTCGTTCAATATTCGTAAGGGATATTATTTGTTGTATTCGTAAGGGGTATTATTTCTTTCGTATTCATGAAGAGAGTTATTTTCTTTCAATAATTGTAAGAGTTATTATTTCATTCTTTATTATTCTATTGGAATAATCTGTCTACGCGGACTACCGCATTCATGGTGAAATATTTTCGTTATTCCATTCTTTATTATTCTGTTTGAATAACTTGTCTACGCGAACTACCGCATGCATGGTGAAATCCTTTTGTTATTCCATTCTTTATTATTCTGTGGGAATAACCTGTCTACGCGGACTACCGCATGCTTGGCGAATAACCCTTCGTATTTAATTGTTATTAAATTGTGGAAATGATCTGTCTACACGGCTTACCGCATGACAGTTGAAAATCCATTTGCAGTTTCGTATATTGTTCATTTCATATTCCTAACTATAAACTTAATATGGTAAGAATTGCTTCTATAATTCCTAAAATGATCAGAAATTCCTTGAGTTTTCTTTTTTGTATCCAAGTTGTCTGTTATGATTCCTATCTTTGATTGGATCTATGATTTGAACTTTATTCTTGAATTTTTGCTCCACAATTGATTATTATGGAGTATTCTTGAACTTAGATAAACTAAATTATGAATCCCTAATCATGTCCTTTATCTCACTAGATTCGTTCTTCAAAATATTTTTCATCATCCTCAGTCTTAAATGGTGATACTTGATGAATATCTTTGGCCTGTAGTGCAAAGATGAATGATTACCTGATGAATATCTTTGGCCTGTAGTGCAAAGATGGACAAGTGTTGAGATGAACATGACCAACTGATGATACAAATGAATATCTTTGGCCCGTAGTGCAAAGATAAATATTTGGTTCAAGATGTATATTGATTGATGTTACAGGGATAAAATATTGATGATGGACTTTTAATTCATAGAAGATAGTAGACTTCATTCTCTACTTAACTCTTCTAATGAATTGTTGTTTCTGCTGCAGTTATTGATCTAAAACTTGTTGTCTATTATATTCTATCATATTTTTCCCTATTGAGGACTAAGGATAATTTGTTCTACATTATCTTAGTCATAATATTCTTTACTGGGCTAGTTGAGCTCACCCTTTTCCTTTTCATTCCATTTTTTTTCTCAAGAGGCGAGAATATAGCGGGAACTAGTCGTGGTGTGGAGTGAAGTTTTCAAGACAGTTGTTTTAGTAGTCCTCACTATTTTCTAAAATAGTGTATCAATAATTATAATGAGGACTTATTTGAGTTTGAATACTGTCTAGAAGACAATATTTGTATTTAAATTCACAGTTTATGTGTTGTATTTTGCACGACAATTGTAATATTGAAGTTGTAGTTGATTTCTGTATCATGTATTTGGTGACTCAGAATGGGTTGTGTGGACTTGTTTTGGGGGCGTCACAGTACTGTATAGTATTTGCATAGTACTGCATAGAGCTGCATAGTAAAATCAAAAAAAATTCAGCCCAACGCCCGTGATTCCGTTTGAAAATTATTGTGCAGTCCGTGATTTTTCTTTTTAAATAGTATCCTACCATTCTCCTATAAATACATTAATGATGAATTCAAATTGAGTTTACTAAACCAATTTGTAGTCCTAATCTATCAATATCTGAGCTAGTTCAAATATTACTTACGTTGTTGATGACAATTCTACATGTTATACAACACTTGCGAAAATATATTTAGAATCTTTGTGCTAGAATTTTCAACAACAAGTTCTAATATTTAAAAAATATATAATTTAATGATTTTTAATTCGATTTGAATGATTCTTGAGGATAAATTGAAGTAATTGAAATCTAGTTTCTGTCAAAATTATTTAATTTGAAAAATAATTATAAATAGGGTTAGCATTATTTAATTATTTAATTTGAAAAATAATTATAAATAGGGTTAGCAAAAATAAATAAATAATTATTTGATTTGAAAAATAAATTAGTTTTTGTCAAAATTATTTCTCATCTCCTGTATTTCAAATATCATTCTAGAATATAGTTTCAAAATAAGGGTTAATTGACATGCCACATATTAGCCCTATATTCTGACCGACCGATTAAATAACAATTAAACTTAGTTAGGTCATACTAGCGAATGAATTACCCGTCTCTCCTCTCCTAGTTCTAGTCTCACATCTCAGCCAGGGATCATATCCCTAAGCTTTGATACCAACTGTGACACCCCCAAAATAGGTATACATCACTCATTCTGAGTCGCCAAATATATGATATAAAATTCAAATACAACTTAATTATACAACTGTCGTGTAAAATATGACAAAACATAAGCTGAGAGTTTTAATACAAATATTGTCTTCTAGACAGTATTCAAACTCAAATGGAGTCCTCATTACATTTATTATCACACTATTTCACTGAATAGTGAGGACTACTAATGTTATTATCTGGACCGTCACTCCGTTCTCCGACTAGTCCCAGCTACGTTCTCATTTCCTAAAGAGAATAATGAAAGCAAAAGGGTGAGCTCAACTAGCCCAGTAAGAAATATTATGACTAAGATAATGCAGAATAAATTATCGTCAGCCTTCAACAGTGTTAAACTGATAAAATATAATAAACATCAAGTTTAACTGCAGCGGAACAAACAATCCATTAGAAGAGTCAAGTAGAATATAATGTCTACTATCTCTTCTAGATTAAAAGTTCATCGTTAATATTTCATCCCTATAATACTCATCAACAGTTTTTTGTTATACCCAAGACAAAAAGAACTCTCATCACCTGTCTTCACCTGAACCACCAAATATTATAGTTAAATCCACAATTCCTATTTATAATCATGTAAATCAACAGTTTCTCCTTGCCACAAAGGCTTAATAGAACGTTTTCTCAATATCCTTACCCCAAAGGCTAAAGATATTCAAATGTAATAACAATGATCATACCAATCAGTTGTCTACCTTTACACTACGGACCAAAGATATTCAACTATAAAACCAATGGTCATGATCATACCAATCAATTGTATGTCAGTGCACTACGGCCAAAGACATTCAACTGTTAACTAATGGTCATGATCCTGCCAATCACATCATCGAATTATCCATGCACTACTGGCCAAGGATATTCGTCATTATCACCAGTGGTTATGATCATGTAATACATTTGTCCATCTTTGCACGTAAGCCAAAGATATACAACTATAAAACCAATAATCAACAGTCCATCTTTGCACGTAAGCCAAAAATATACAATTGTAAAACCAATAATCAACAGTCCATCTATGTACGTAAGCCAAAGATGACTTTCATCACAATATAAGCATGAGGATGATGACAATAATATAAGCATTAATCAAACGAAATCAAGGATAAATATTAAAGACTTTAAATTTATCCAGAGTTTAAAAATATCCAAATTGTCAACATGATACTTCTTTGTGGAGTAAAATTCAAGAATAATATTCATGAAAAGAACCTCGTGAATAGTACCCCGACATGAAAAGTGTCACAAATACCCGAGTGAATAATATTAGAGTGAATAGTAACCGGGTGAATAGTAACTCGTGAATAGTACTCCGACACAAAAAAGTGCCCCGAATACCCGAGTAAATAATACTAGAGTGAATAGTAACTAGGTGAATAATAACTCGTGAATAGTACTCCGACACAAAAAGTGCCCCGAATACCCGAGTGAATAATACTAGAATGAATAGTAACCTTGACACAAAAAGATAGAAATTTCACAATAAATTTGTACCAATATTCCGGCATAACGATATTGAAAGAAATAATATTATTTACGAAGAAATAATATCCTTTAAGACTGTTGAACGAAAATAATATTCCTACGAATATTGAACGAAGATGATATTCATTGCGAATATTGAACGAATATAATATTCATACGAATACAAAAAATAACATCTTTTCAGAATATGAAATTAATAATACCCCTTACCTCAGAAGAAGACTGGATACTGGAATAGTGAAGTAGTAGAGTTCGCTTCTTCTTTCTCTCTAAAGCTTCTCTCTCTATAGCTTTTCTCTCTATAATTTCTCTTGTTATACTTAGTGAATTGGTAAGAATGAAAGAAGAATAAGCTTCTATTTATACGAAAATATAGTTTCGATAATTACACGTTTTGGGGCTCAAAATATTACAGTATAATACCTTCCTCTTTTTCTTCATTTTAAATTTAGTCCTGCAAGTATTATCAGACTTGCACCACATCCCCTAATAGTAAATCATGTGAATCAATAGTAAATCATGTGACTCAATAGTTCCATACATGTGAAAAAATTAATTACAGTATAGTACCTTCATCTATACCTCTATTTTTAATTTAGTCATGCAAGTATTATCAATCTTGCACCAACTCCCCTAATAGTAAATCATGTGAATCAATAGTATACACATGTGAACACATAGTTATAAACATGTCAATTAATAGCAATTAATTGCTCATTTATCCAGTTAATTACCCGATTGGTCAATATAACCTCCAGACATCAATTATTATCAAAATAAATATCGATTTCCACTAACACTAATAATTCTCACACAATAGAACTATCAATTTCATCTTTAATCAACAAGAACTTATTCATCATTAATATTATAACTCACAATATTTAACAACTAGGTCGTTCCCAGGAAAGCGGGGGCTTTTCGATAAGGATTTCTTCTTATTGGCGCGCAATTAGGTGACCAAACCTCTCCTTGACAGAACTTCTAGACATTGTTAATATTGCAAATAATAATATGAATAACTTTGTTGTGACGTCCCCAAAATTAGGTATACATCACCCATCTTAGGTCGTCATATACATGATACAAAATTCAAATACAACTTACTAATACAACTGTCATGTACAATACGACAAAACATAACTGTGAGTTTGAATAAAATTATTGTCTACTAGAGATTATACAAACTCAAAAGGAGTCCTCATTACAATTATTAACACACTATTTCACAAAATAGTGAGGACTACTAATGCTATCCTCTGGACCGTCACTCCGTTCCCCGACTAGTCCCTGCTATGTTCTCATTTCTTGAAGAGAACAGTGAAAGAAAGGGTGAGCTCAACTAGCCCAGTAAGAAATATTATAACTAAGATAATGCAGAATAAATTATCATTAGTCTCCAACAATGTTAAACTGATAAAATATAATAGACATCAAGTTTAACTGCAGTGGAACAAGCAATCCATTAAAAGAGTCAAGTAGAAAATAAAATCTACTATCTTTTATGATTAAAAAGGTTTTTCATCACTGTTATCGCTGAGACTCAGCTTAATCAATATTCCACATCATCGAATGACCCCTGCACTACGGCCAAGGATATTCTTTAGTATCACGACCACAATTATACATGCACTATGAACCAAGAATATTTGTGTATTCATTAATGGTCATTATCATGCCAACAACTGTCCATCAATACACTACGGGCGATTGAGGACTTTTACCACATCATTTGTAACATTACGGTCATGATTACACCGAATAATCCCTTGTCATAATCATACCAAGTCCATCTATGCACTATAGGCCACAGATGACTTTCAACAAAATATAAACATGAGGATGATGACAATGATATAAGAATTCAATAAAACAAGTTCAAGAATTATTTTATCCAGGATCTAATAACGTCAAAATTGTTAACATGATAATGATTTATAGAGTAAAATTCAAGAATGCTCAGAAGAATATTTCCATTAAAAGATATTGGATGAAGTGCAAATATCAAGGATATTCCACTAATTTCATGGAGTATAGAAGTCAAAACTTTAACCAACTGAGTATAATAAGGAATGGAATAACAAAAGAAATCACCAGGCATGCGATAGACCGCACAGGCAGGTTATTCTAACAGAATAATAAATAACAGAATTAGGTCCGGCGTAAAACGCACAAACAGGATATTCCAACAGAATAATAAAGACGGAATCAGGTCCGGCATAAAACGCATAGACAGGATATTCTAACAGAGTAATAAAGACAGAATTAGGTCCGGCGTAGAACACACAGACAGGATATTCCAACAGAATAATAGAGACGAAACCAGGTCCGACGTAAAATGCACAGACAGGATGTTCCAACAGAATGATAAAGAATAGAACAACAGAAGTTCTCTTCATAGATAAGAAAGAAATAATACTCCCTACCGTAAAAGAAACTTAATATAAAAGTAGTTAAGTAGCAGAATACTTTTCTTCTATCTCTATATATCTCTTTCTATAGTTCAGTGAATTCGTAAGAAAATAATGAAGGAATGAGTTTCTATTTATAGGAAAATGCAATGCATAGTAACTAATCCATGAAGGGTCCAGATTGATTTACTTTAATCTGACGGTCCATATTTAAAGCAAAATCTTTTAAATAAAATATAATATATTCTATTTATAATCTAATAAAACTAATAACTTTATAAAAGATTTTACTATGCAAATACTATGCATAATAAAATATAATATATTCTAATTATTGTCTAATAAAATAGATAGCTTTATAAAAGTATTCTGTTTTATATAAAAAAATTACTATGCAAAACACTATGCAGACACTATGCAACACTATGCATAATAGAATATAATATATTTTATTTATAGAATAACTTTATAAAAGTATTCTATTTTATATAAACAGATTTTCTGTATTATTACGTTAATAATACCAACAAAACTGAGTGACTTATCACGTAATTATCAATAATCAATACCGTGTGTTAGTATGCAACCACGCGTGTTACTGTACTTTTAACACCGGGTGTTTAAACAGTTAACGGTAAAACTTTCACCGTTATTTTCATAAAGTATTTTTGTTATTTTCTCAATCCGACAATTATTCCATTGTGGGGTCCACCAATGATTGTGCCGTTGTACTAATATTCCATATTAAAATGAATATTCTCCGACCAATCGAATATTATATAACAACTTGCGTACTTTGCAAAATTTATAAATATTACCCACGACTATTATATCAATTTCACTCCATAATATTCAAAAATAATATTTATAGAAAATTCATCTTTATTTAAAAAGTTGGGGTTTTACAATCTCCCCTTCTTATGAAATTTTGCCCTCGAAATTAGGGTACATACCTGGTATGTCGAAGAGGTAAGGATACCTTGATTTCATTTCAGATTCTAACTCTCAAGTCATTTCCTCAACATCGTGGTTTCTCCACAAAACTTTGACTTGAGGTATAACCTTGATGCATAGAATATGTTCCTTCTTATCCAAGATTTGAACAGGAACCTCTTTATACGTCAAATCTTCAACTATTTCGTCCGGTTCCAACTCAATAATGTGGTTCGGGTCTTCCACATATTTACGTAACATGGATATGTGAAAAATATTATGGACACGAGACATACTTGGCGGTAAAGCGAGTCTATAGGCCACAGTTCCTACTCAATCAAGGATTAAAAATGGGTCGATGAATCGAGGATTGAGCTTTCTTCTCTTTCCAAATCTCTTAACTCCTTTCCATTGAACAACACGTAACAACACATGATCTCCTATATCGAATTCCACGTCCTTTCGATGAAAATCAGCATAACTCTTTTTGTCGATCTTGTGAGGTTTTTATACGTTGTCGGATCATTTGAATCTTTTCTGTAGTCATACGTACCAACTCTGGTCCCAACAACGTTGCTTCACCCACCTCATCCCAGCATATTGGAGAACGACACTTTTATCCATACCATGCTTCAAATGGAGCCATGCCAATACTTTCTTGATAACTGTTATTGTAGGAAAACTCCCCCAATGGTAAGAACTTGTCCTAACTTCCCTTGAAATCAAGGACACAGAGTCTTAATAGATCTTCAAGAGTTTGAATAGTCTTCTCCGACTGTCAGTCCGTCTGAGGATGATATGTCGAGCTAAATCGTAAATCTGTGCCCATAGCTTTTTGTAAACTAACCCAAAATCGCGAATTGAATCTTGGGTCTCTATCAGAAACTATGGATACTGGCATACCATGCAATCTTACAACCTCATTTATGTACATACGAGCAAGACGTTCAAGTGTATAAGTTTCTCGTATCAGTAAGAAATGAGCAGACTTGGTCAATCTATCAACAATGACCCAAATCGCATCTATGCCTTGAGAAACTTTGGGAAGACCAGTAACAAAATCTATGGTAATGTGCTCCCACTTCCATTCTGGAATTTCAAGTTGTTACAATGAACCTTTTGGTACTTGATGCTCCGCCTTAACTCGTTGACACGTTAGACACCTTGAGATAAACAGCGCTATCTCTCTCTTCATATTGCCCCACCAAAATGTATGTCGAAGATCATGATACATTTTGGTACTCCCAGGATGGATTGCAAACTGTGTGTTATGCGCCTCCATCATGATTTTATACTTTAAATCAGGGTCGTTAAGAACACAAAGTCTGGAGTTGACTCGAAGTATTCCTTCTTCATCGATTCTTGCCTCCGGCATCACACCTTCTTGCACTTTCTTCCTCATACGCATCAGCTCCGGATCTGTAACTTGAGCAGCTTTAATTTTATCAATTAAAGTCGATTCTACTCGTTTATTTGCCATCATCACGTGGGTCCCTGTAGTCTTTATCTCTATCTCCATCCTTTGCAAGTCATATAAAATGGGCATTTGCGTTAACAATATTACACTCGTACCCGCATATGATCTTCTACTCAATGCATCAGCTACCACGTTCGCTTTTCCAAGATGGTATTGGATAGTATGATCATATTCTTTCAACAGTTCAAGCCAACGTCATTGTCACATGTTAAGTTCCTTTTGAGTCAAGAAATATTTGAGGCTTTTATGATCCGTAAAGATCTCCACTTTCTCCCCATACAAGTAATGCCTCCAAATTTTAAGTGCGAAGACAACAACTACTAACTCTAGGTCATGAGTAGGATAATTCCTCTCATATTCTTTGAGTTTTTGTGAGGCATAGGCTATGACTTTCCCATGTTGCATGAGAACACATCCTAACCCTTTGCCCGAAGCATCACTGTAGATGACAAATCCCTCAGAACCAAATGGTATTGTCAGAACAGGTGCTGAAACATCGTGGTTTCTCCACAAAACTTTGACTTGAGGTATAACCTTGATGCATAGAATATGTTCCTTCTTATCCAAGATTTGAACAGGAACCTCTTTATACGTCAAATCTTCAACTATTTCGTCCGGTTCCAACTCAATAATGTGGTTCGGGTCTTCCACATATTTACGTAACATGGATATGTGAAAAATATTATGGACACGAGACATACTTGGCGGTAAAGCGAGTCTATAGGCCACAGTTCCTACTCAATCAAGGATTAAAAATGGGTCGATGAATCGAGGATTGAGCTTTCTTCTCTTTCCAAATCTCTTAACTCCTTTCCATTGAACAACACGTAACAACACATGATCTCCTATATCGAATTCCACGTCCTTTCGATGAAAATCAGCATAACTCTTTTTGTCGATCTTGTGAGGTTTTTATACGTTGTCGGATCATTTGAATCTTTTCTGTAGTCATACGTACCAACTCTGGTCCCAACAACGTTGCTTCACCCACCTCATCCCAGCATATTGGAGAACGACACTTTTATCCATACCATGCTTCAAATGGAGCCATGCCAATACTTTCTTGATAACTGTTATTGTAGGAAAACTCCCCCAATGGTAAGAACTTGTCCTAACTTCCCTTGAAATCAAGGACACAGAGTCTTAATAGATCTTCAAGAGTTTGAATAGTCTTCTCCGACTGTCAGTCCGTCTGAGGATGATATGTCGAGCTAAATCGTAAATCTGTGCCCATAGCTTTTTGTAAACTAACCCAAAATCGCGAAGTGAATCTTGGGTCTCTATCAGAAACTATGGATACTGGCATACCATGCAATCTTACAACCTCATTTATGTACATACGAGCAAGACGTTCAAGTGTATAAGTTTCTCGTATCAGTAAGAAATGAGCAGACTTGGTCAATCTATCAACAATGACCCAAATCGCATCTATGCCTTGAGAAACTTTGGGAAGACCAGTAACAAAATCTATGGTAATGTGCTCCCACTTCCATTCTGGAATTTCAAGTTGATACAATGAACCTTTTGGTACTTGATGCTCCGCCTTAACTCGTTGACACGTTAGACACCTTGAGATAAACAGCGCTATCTCTCTCTTCATATTGCCCCACCAAAATGTATGTCGAAGATCATGATACATTTTGGTACTCCCAGGATGGATTGCAAACTGTGTGTTATGCGCCTCCATCATGATTTTATACTTTAAATCAGGGTCGTTAAGAACACAAAGTCTGGAGTTGACTCGAAGTATTCCTTCTTCATCGATTCTTGCCTCCGGCATCACACCTTCTTGCACTTTCTTCCTCATACGCATCAGCTCCGGATCTGTAACTTGAGCAGCTTTAATTTTATCAATTAAAGTCGATTCTACTCGTTTATTTGCCATCATCACGTGGGTCCCTGTAGTCTTTATCTCTATCTCCATCCTTTGCAAGTCATATAAAATGGGCCTTTGCGTTAACAATATTGCACTCGTACCCGCATATGATCTTCTACTCAATGCGTCAGCTACCACGTTCGCTTTTCCAAGATGGTATTGGATAGTATGATCATATTCTTTCAACAGTTCAAGCCAACGTCATTGTCACATGTTAAGTTCCTTTTGAGTCAAGAAATATTTGAGGCTTTTATGATCCGTAAAGATCTCCACTTTCTCCCCATACAAGTAATGCCTCCAAATTTTAAGTGCGAAGACAACAACTACTAACTCTAGGTCATGAGTAGGATAATTCCTCTCATATTCTTTGAGTTTTTGTGAGGCATAGGCTATGACTTTCCCATGTTGCATGAGAACACATCCTAACCCTTTGCCCGAAGCATCACTGTAGATGACAAATCCCTCCGAACCAAATGGTATTGTCAGAACAGGTGCTGAAATGAGTCTCCTCTTGAGTTCTTGAAAACTCTTCTCACATTCCTCGCTCCAACCAAACTTTTTATCTTTCCGAGTCAGCTGAGTTAGTGGAGTAGCGATTCGAGAAAACCCTTCTACGAATCTCCGATAATAACCAACTAAGCCGAGAAAGCTACGTACTTTGGTCACTGATTTAGGTTGCTCCCAGCTTTGAATAGCTTCAATCTTTACTGGGTCAACAGATATTCCAAGACTTGATACCACGTGCCCAAGGAATGCTACTTCCTCAAGCCAGAACTCGCATTTCTTCAACTTGGCATAAAGCTTATATTCACGAAGTTTTTGGAGTATCAGCCTCAATTGTTGCTCATGATCTTCACGGGTTTTGGAATATATGAGGATGTCATCAATAAAGACGACCATAAAGTGATCCAAATATTCCTTGAATACTCGGTTCATCATATCCATGAAGGCAGCAGGAGCATTAGTCAATCCAAAGGACATGACTAGGAATTCATAATGCCCGTACCGAGTTCTGAAAGCCGTCTTTGGAATCTCATTGGTTCTAATCTTTAATTGGTGATATCCAGAACGAAGATCAATCTTTGAAAAGAATTTGGCTCCTTGCAATTGGTCAAACAGGTCATCAATACGTGGCAATGGGTACCTATTTTTGATGCTGACATGATTCAACTCCCGATAATCAATACAAAGTCGCATACTCCCATCTTTCTTCTCACAAATAGAATAGGAGCACCCCAAGGAGACGTACTAAGATGAATAAAGCCAATGTCTAACAATTCCTACAGTTGAGTTTTTAACTCCTGAAGTTCAATAGGAGCCATTCGATATGGGGATTTAGAAATGGGTTTTGTACCGGGTTCAAGGTCGATACAAAATTTAATTTCACGCTCTAGGGGTAGGCCAGGAAGTTCTTCAGGGAATACGTTAGGAAATTCATTAACAATAGAAATATTATTCAAAACTGACGTATTTTTGTTTAGATCTGTGACGTAAGCTAAGAAAGCTTGACATCTATTTTTCAATAAATGAATAGCTTTATGGCTTGATATGACAGTGATTGATTTTAATGGTTTGGTTGCTTGAATTCACATAATAGGTCGATTAGGAATATGAAAGCTAAAAACCTTATGAAAACAATCAATTTTTTGCATGATGAGTAGTTAACCAATCAATCCCTAGAATTACATCAAATGCAAGTATTTTTAATGCAATAAGATCGACAGGAAATGTGTGGGTACCAACTTGTACCAAACAAGGCTTATAAATCGTGGATGTAATGAAGGTTTCTCCCAATGGAGTTTCCACAGATAAGTCAAAGTCTAATTTCTCCGGAGTCAAATTTAATCGTTGAGCGCAAATAGGAGAATTAAAAGAATGGGTAGAACCGGTATCAAATAAAGTTTAGACTTCGCTAGAGTTTATGATAAGCTTACCCGTGATGACCTCATTCGGGTTCCTTACTTTCTGGGAGGTCACAACAAACGCTCTCCCTTGCACTACCGGCTTTGAATTTTCTGGGATAGCCTTTGGTGCCTCCATCCTAGCTGAATTTGTCTTCGGAGAACGACAAAATCGGGCTAAGTGACCTTCTCTTCCATAATTATAACATGTTTTAGACGACATCACGCAATTTGGACTGATGTGTCCCTCTCCTCTGCATTTGAAGCATATGATAGGTAGTCTTTCTCCTTCCTTAACAACGGGTGCTGGTGTTGATGTCTTTCCATCATTGTTGAATGTCCTCTTCTTGAAATGTCCATTCTTATTATTTTGGCCCTGATTACCACCGAAGTGGTTACCATTTCTGGCCTGTTGATGCCCTCCACGCTTGTTGTCACTGCTTCGATGACTGCTCTCACTGGTATTATCATTTTGCCGGCTGCTCTCTTTTGGTTGTGTTGACTCGTTATCGCGCTCCACCAACTGAGCCCTATTTACAACATCTGAATACAAACACAGTTTATGAGAAATAAGATGCTGACGTATCTCCGGCTTCAAACCTCTTAAAAACATTCGCGCTATTCTCTCTTCATTATCCATCAAGTGGGACGCAAACCGGGATAACTCCGCAAATTTTACCACGTACTGCGACACGGTCATATTGTTTTGCTCCAATTTGATAAACTCCACCTCCTTCATTTGACGAATACTTTTGGGAAAGTATTTGTCGTTGAACAACTCTTGGAACTTCTTCCAAGACATCTTCAGTACGGCAGGTTGAGTACATTTTACCGATTACCACCAGTAATCTGCCTCTCCGCATAACATAAAGGCGGCAAAGGGAACCTTTTGCTCCTCGGAGCATCCCAAGACATCAAATATCTTGGTGATCTGCTTTATCCATGCTTCCTCCATAAGTGGTTTTGGCTCTCCCTTAAACTCCGGTGGTCCCAACTCCTTGAACTGTTTAGCGAAGACCGCCCGAAAGTTTTCAGTGTTTCCACCTACATTTTGGACAGAAGCCGCTCTCGCCTACTGTTGCATGAATTGCATAAAGCCTCTGAACAATCCATCATTCATCATTTGGTCAGTGTTGTTGTTTGCATGAGGATTGTCGCCTTCCTGATGCACATTCTGCTAATTATTGATATGTGGAGACTCAACGAACTCTTGTGCTCCATTGCTATTCTTAACATTTTCGGATGTCATTTTCAATACTGCCACAAAAAAAAGGTTAATTGACATGTAACATAATATCTCTAAACTCTGACCAACCAATTTAAATATAAAATAAATTTAAGTAGGTCCTACTAGCGAAGGAATTCTCCGTCTCCCCCCCTAGTTCTAGTCTCACATCTAAGCCAGAGATCATATCCCTAAGCTTTGATAACAACTGTGACACCCCCAAAATTAGGTATACATCACTCATCTTGGGTCGTCAGATACATGATACAAAATTCAAATACAACTTACTAATACAACTGTCGTGTACAATACGACAAAACATAACTGTGAGTTTGAATACAATTATTGTCTACTAGAGATTATACAAACTCAAAAGGAGTCCTCATTACAATTATTAACACACAATTTCACAGATTAATGAGGACTACTAATGCTATCCTCTGGACCGTCACTCCGTTCCCCGACTAGTCCCTGCTATGTTCTCATTTCCTGAAGAGAACAGTGAAAGAAAGGGTGAGCTCAACTAGCCCAGTAAGAAATATTATGACTAAGATAATGCAGAATAAATTATCATTATTCTCCAACAATGTTAAACTGATAAAATATAATAGACATCAAGTTTAACTGCAGTGGAACAAGCAATCCATTAAAAGAGTCAAGTAGAAAATAAAATCTACTATCTTTTATGATTAAAAAGGTTTTTCATCACTGTTACCGCTGAGACTCAGCTTAATAAATATTCCACATCATCGAATCACCCCTGCACTACGGCCAAGGATATTCTTTAGTATCACGACCACAATTATCCATGCACTACGGGCCAAGAATATTTGTATATTCATTAATGGTCATGATCATGCCAACAACTGTCCATCAATGCACTACGGGCCAATGAGGACTTTTACCACATCGTTTGTAACATTACGGTCATGATTACACCGAATAATCCCTGGTCATAATCATACCAAGTCCATCTATGCACTATAGGCCACAAATGACTTAAGAATGATAAAGAATAGAACAACAGAAGTTCTCTTCATAGATAAGAAAGAAATAATACTCCCTACCGTAAAAGAAACTTAATATAAAAGTAGTTAAGTAGCAGAATACTTTTCTTCTATCTCTATATAGTCTCTTTCTATAGTTCAGTGAATTCGTAAGAAAATAATGAAGGAATGAGTTTCTATTTATAGGAAAATGGAATGCATAGTAACTAATCCATGAAGGGTCCAGATTGATTTACTTTAATCTGACGGTCCATATTTAAAGCAAAATTTTTTAAATAAAATATAATATATTCTATTTATAATCTAATAAAACGAATAACTTTATAAAAGATTTTACTATGAAAATACTATGCATAATAAAATATAATATATTGTAATTATTGTCTAATAAAACAGATAGCTTTATAAAAGTATTCTGTTTTATATAAAAAAAAATTACTATGCAAAACACTATGCAGACACTATGCAACACTATGCATAATAGAATATAATATTTTCTATTTATAGAATAACTTTATAAAAGTATTCTATTTTATATAAAAAGATTTTCTGTATTATTACATTAATAATACCAACAAAACTGAGTGACTTATCACGTAAGCATCAATAATCAATACAGTGTGCTACTATGCAACCAAGCGTATTACTGTATTTTTAACACCGGGTGTTTCAACAGTTAATGGTAAAACTTCCGCCGTTATTTTCATAAAGTATTTTTGTCGTTTTCTCAATCCGACAATAATTCCGTTGTAGGGTCCACCAATGATTGTGCCTTTGTACTAATATTCCCTATTAAAACGAATATTCCCCGACCAATCGAATATTATATAACAACTTGCGTATTTTATAAAATTTATAAATATTACCCACAACTATTATATCAATTTCACTCCATAATATTCAAAAATAATATTTATAGAAAATTCATCATTATTCAAAAAGTTGGGGTTTTACATTTGTCGTCTCAATTATTGATTTAATAATATAAAATATTGATACTGTGATAATAATTGAATCAATAATATGAGAGATATGATGCAGCAATTACTGTAGCAATAATTGAGTATAACTGAGTGACTTCTTACGTAAGCATCAATAATCAATACCGTGTGCTACTATTTAACCACACGTATTACTGTACTTTTACTACCGGGTAGTTCAACAACTTTAACGGTAACACTTTCGCCGTTATTTTTATAAAAAGATAATTTTGTCGTTTTCTAACTACGACAATACTTCCATTGTGAGATCCACCAATGATTGTGCCGTCGTACGGATATTCTCGACAAAAAGAATATTCCCCGACCAAAAGAATATTTTATATCAACTTGCTTTCTTTGCAATACTTTCAAATATCACCCTTAACTTTAACCTTTTATCAACCTTTATCAATTTAACCATTTACTAAATAGAATAATAATTTTAAGAAAATTGAATACTTTCATTTCATAAAATTCGGGGTCTCAGAATCTCCCCTCCTTATGAAATTTCGCCCTCAAAATTTGCGTACCTGGTAGTTCGTAGAGATGAGAATACATTGCTTTCTTTTCAGATTGTACCTTCCTAGTTATTTCCTCTCTATCATGATTTTCCCATTTCTCATCTCCTGTATTTCAAATATCATTCGAGAATATAGTTTCAAAATAAGGGTTAATTGACATGCCACATATTATCCCTATATTCTGACCGACCAATTAAATAACAATTAAACTTAGGTAGGTCATACTAGCGAAGGAATTACTCGTCTCTCCCCTCCTAGTTCTAGTCTCACATCTCATCCAGGGATCATATCCCTAAGTTTTGATACCAATTGTGACGCCCCCAAAATAGGTATACATCGCCCATTCTGAGTCGTCAAATATATGGTACAAAATTCAAATACAACTTAATTATACAACTGTCGAATAAAATACGACAAAACATAAGCTGAGAGTTTTAATACGAATATTGTCTTCTAGACAGTATTTAAAATCAAATGGAGTCCTCATTACATTTATTATCAGACTATTTTACTGAATAGTGAGGACTACTAATGTTGTCATCTGTACCGTCACTCCATTCCCCGACTAGTCCCAGCTACGTTTTCATTTCCTGAAGAGAACAATGAAAGCAAAAGGGAGAGCTCAACTAGCCCAGTAAGAAATATTATGACTAAGATAATGCAGAATAAATTATCGTTAGCCTTCAACAGTGTTAAACTGATAAAATATAATAAACATTAAGTTTAACTGCAACGAAACAAATAATCCATTAAAAGAGTCAAGTAGAACATAATGTCTTTTATCTTCTCTAGATTAAAAGTTCATCGTTAATATTTTATCCCTATAATACTCATCAACAGTTCTTTGTTATACCCAAGACAAAAAGAACTCTCATCACCTGTCTTCACCTGAACCACCAAAGATTATAGTTAAATCCATAATTCATATTTATAATCATGTAAATCAACAGTTTCTCCTTGCCACAAAGGCTTAATAGAACGTTTTCTCAATATCCTTACCCCAAAGGATAAAGATATTCTAATGTAATAACAATGATCATACCAATCAGTTGTTTACCATTGCACTACGGGCCAAAGATATTCAACTATAAAACCAAAGGTCATGATCATACCAATCAATTGTCTGTCAGTGCACTACGGTCAAAGACATTCAACTGTTAACTAATGGTCATGATCCTGCCAATCACATCATCGAATTATCCATGCACTACGGGCCAAGGATATTCATCATTATCACCAGTGGATATGATCATGTCATACACATGTCCATCTTTGCATGTAAGCCAAAGATATACAACTATAAAACAAATAATCAACAGTCCATCTTTGCACGTAAGCCAAAAATATACAACTGTAAAACCAATAATCAACAGTCCATCTATGCACGTAAGCCAAAGATGACTTTCATCACAATATAAGCATGAGGATGATGACAATGATATAAGCATTAATCAAACGAAATCAAGGATAAATATCAAAAACTTTAAATTTATCCAAAGTTTAAAAATATCCAAATTGTCAACATGATACTGCTTTGTGGAATAAAATTCAAGAATAATATTCATGAAAAGTATCCCGTGAATAGTACCCCGACATGAAAAGTGTCCCAAATACCCGAGTGAATAATACTAGAGTGAATAGTAACTGGGTGAATTGTAACTTGTGAATAGTACTCCAGCACGAAAAGTGCTCTGAATACCCGAGTGAATAATACTAGAGTAAATAGTAACTGGGTGAATAGTAACCCGTGAATAGTAACTCGTGAATAGTACTTGACACAAAAAGTGCCCCGAATACTCGAGTGAATAATACTAGAATGAATAGTAACCTTGACACATAAAAGGTAGAAATTCCACAATAAAAATGTACCAATATTCCGGCATAACGATATTTAAAGAAATAATATTATTTACGAAGAAATAATACCCCTTACGACTGTTGAACAAAAATAATATTCTTACGAATATTGAACGAAGATGATATTCCTTACGAATATTAAACGAATATAATATTCATACGAATACGAAAAATAACATCTCTTCAGAATATTAAATAAATAATACCCCTTACCTTAGAAGAAGACTAGATACTAGAATAGTGAAGTAGCAGACTTCGTTTCTTCTTCTCTCTCTAAA